>JAJOOH010004874.1:0-14051 GCA_029582605.1 Solanum gracilifrons
CTTGATAGGGATATTGTAGCACAGATAATTTTTCTGACTTTTGCCTATAAGTAGGGAACTGTGCCAGTTCTTAGATATCACACCACCTTTATTTTTTGTCAAGAAGTTGGCGGAAGCTTCTAATACATTACATATATGTGTGCGCTTTCATTAAACAAATGATGTTTTATAGAGTTCCAAAAGTTAGGGATGGCAATGGGGCGGGGTGAATGCGGGTTGAGTTTAAGGTTGTGCGGGGTGAATTGAAGAGAGTTTTTTTAAAACTAATGCGGGTTGCGGATATATGTGATTTTGTGTGGGTTCAAACTTAATTTTAATTTTTTACATATTTATTAAAATAGTTTCTTTAAAGCTACTAAAGTATTCAAGATAGTAAATGAAAATGGTTCAATAAGAAATAATATAAAGTTTTACGTGTTTTCCAATTGATCTCTAAAAAATAATTTTTTAAGTCACTATCCTATTTAAACAATGAAAAAATAAATTTATTTTTAAGAATTATATTTTTAGTATCAAATTTAACTAGAAAAAAAAAATATTAAAAAATTTATGTGGGGGGTTTGTGCCAGGCGGGGTGGGGCGGAGTGTGTTAAAAATGAAAAAAATTATTACACAAGATGGGGTAGATTAAAGATTTTACGGGTTAAACTCAACCCGCCCTATTGTCATCCCTACCAAAAGTAGGTATAGACTGTAATAGCCCACAACCCACCAAGAGACATACTCTACACCTCGTAAATAAGTTCTTTGAGCTTCTCTATCTATCGTTTATGCATCTTTTTTTCGCTGATTTTTCAACTACTTAGAGAACAATTTACTCTTTTCTGAACCTTGGCTTTGAACACATGTTTCTTTGGATTCCACCTACTACGTTACATTTTGCCATCTGTAACGAGTCGTCTATGTTATTTAATTTTTTCTTTTTAAAAAAGGGAAAAGGGTCACAAATATCCCTAATCTATTGAAAATAACTTAATAATACCATTCTTTCACCTTTTGGTCTAAAAATATCACCCACCTTTATTTTTGGTTCAAAGATACCCCTCCATCTACCTTTTTGTCTAAAATACCCTCAACCCAAATTTAATTCTTTTGCTAATTAATTACTTTGTTCTACAAGACAATTTTAAAAAAAAAATTAAATTCTTAATATTAAAGCATTCCAATATTATGTAACATAAAATAAAGATTTTACTGTGTAAAAAAGAAGAATAAAATTCTCAAAAACTATTATTCTAACTATTATAATAGCACAAAAACTCATTTTAAAAAATCTTAAAATAACACAATAAAATTCTTATTTTTCATTTCTACACAATATATTCTTATTTTATTTTACGTTTTATACATTATTATTTTATTTTTTAATTTGTGGAATAATTTTTTTAATTATATTCAAATCATCATAATAAATAACATTTGCTAATTGATTTCCCAGTTATCATTTCATACTTTTTTAGGCTATACGAAACGACTTTGAACAAGAAGTAAAAATTGAAATTATCTGTTCAAATTAACTGTCTTTAACTTCTTTTTTCCCCAGGTTATTATCTATTTCAAAAAATGGGAAAGTTCAAAGTGTCAATTTTGAGAAAGGAAATACAGATTTTTAAGGGGTTAAAGATCCATATCTCAAAATTTCCATAGAATAAGTTAAGCTCCAGCCAAAACATCAGTTCCACAAGAGTGACTGCAAAAATATTTTTTTAATTAAATATTAATATAATTAAATTTTAACATGACAATTTGACTATAATATAAAATAGCAATCCGAATAAATTTAAAATCATTACACTAATCAAAGCATAAAATTATAGTGTATAAAACGTAAAATAAAAAAAAAAAATTATTATATAAAAATGAAGAATAAGAATTTTATTGTGTTATTTTAAGAATAAGAATTTGAATTTTATTGTGTTATTTTAATAATAAGAATTTTATTCTTTATTTTATTTTATGTTAGTCTTAAATATTTTGGAATGAGCTAATATTAAGAATTTCTATAAACCAAAAAATTTCTTTTAAAGAAAATCAAAGAATTAACTAAATGACAAAAGAATTAAATTTGGGTTGAGGGTACTTATAGAACAAAATGTGGAACGAGTGGTATCTTTGAACCAAAAAGAAAGGTGAAGGGTATTTATAGACCAAAGATGGAAGGAGGGCAATTTTGAACCATTTCCAATAGATTAGGGATATTTTTGGCCTTTTTCCCATTAAAAAATGATACTCTTCACGAGGTAAATATAAGATCTGCATATACATTACCCTCTCCAAACCATACCTGCAAAATTACATGATACCAAATGTATCTCCTAACAAAAACAGGTGAAGCGGGAAAAGTTGATAATTTGTTGTAGAAACTTCTGGGCCAACAACTACAGACTTCGAAACTCAGCGATCATGAGCCTGCCCCTGCTACATATTGAACTTGGTTCGTTTGGCACAGGGCTCGAACTTATAACATAAAAACACAAGTTCAGCAACCTCACCCTCGAGACCGGTGTAAATTTCACTTACACGTTCAAGTTGCTTATAAGGTACTATACAATTTACAAAGACATCTTCTGATAAGCAATAATTTTGTATTTTTGGTAACTTGGTAAAGAATGGAATTGGCTACCTGGGCTTATTTCTATCAAGAAGAAGTTAACAAATGCAGAACTACTTGTAACACCTTCATCTCTCATCTTATGACTCCCCCCCTTAACCTGACCTGCAACACAAAATTCCGATTTTTAAAGATGGCGATAATTTATTTAAATTTTTCATTTTGCACATAATAAATTAATAGTATAATTTTTTTCAACTTACAGGTAGAGTTGGTACATGCCGAGTCTCGTCAATGTCAACAACTCAAACCATATAATACAAATCACACTATTCTTCTGTGCTGTTGTAGAAGTTCATCTCTTTGAATTTTTCCTTCTATAAGTCAAAACTAACAATAAACCATCTCGATTGCAAATGTATCTGTAGTACGAATCAAGGAAAGATAATAAAGATCATATATCAACTCACAACAAACACTAAATAAACTAATTGAGATAAGGGGAAACGCGATACAGAAGGCAATTTTACCTTTCATCTGGGAGAGGCAAGTCAGCTGGATCAATAACAACAAGCATTGCAATGTTATGAATTTATGAAAGGACCACCAAGTTCCTTATTAGTTTTATTTTTTTAAAACTGGTAATGTTGTATTCCTCAACATTAAGGATATGTTGGAGACCTTCAAAAGAAGAGAATAAGGAAGAAACTAATTACAGCGAACCTAACATATCTACCAGCTCTAATTCCTCTATCTCTGCTTCTTTACACCAAAAAGAGAAAGATACAATATAATTCCATTGAAATCGATGAATGGAATTGGGCCTATCTTCAAAACATCTACTATTTCTCTCTTGCTCTCTCTCCACATAGTCCCCTTGATGCAATGAGGAAAGATTTTCCGCCGTCTCTTCACACTCTTGCTTACACCTTCTAATCCAGCACAACTCAGCAGATCTGCAGTCTGTGAGAGTAAAAAATACATTCCATAACTGTGCAGTGGATGTACAATGCAACAAAAGATGAGTATTTATCTCATCTGTTTCCCCACAAAGTTAACATCTGATACTATAATCCTCCCCTTTTTCTTCAAAACCTCTTGTGTCAAACAAGTTCTTCCGACTAACAAACAGTGAAGCCCCCTATTTCTGTAAGATTGGGACCATGGCTGTATTGAAAATATCTTACCAACTATAGTTTTCAGCTATGTACAGATTTACAAGGGCATTATGAGTAGAACTCATAACTTGATAGGTTATATATCATATATCGACCAAGAGATTCTCTTTCTGACATCTCCTCAATTGACAGCAAATGGAGGAACAGGTTCAAGAGTCTGTCTCATGGACTCACATGGTTTTAGCCATAATTTAAGTTTCAACGGCTAATAGCTTCCATGGCAATCCGGACTAAACGTAAGAAGTTGTCGACATCATGGAAGCTGAAATCAAGGGCCTTCTTTACGGATAATGCAGGAACTTTACACTGTGTATCACTGTGTCCAGGATAAGCAGCTGCAAAAGCAACACGTGATTTCCTGGAGGCGTCCATTGCTAAATAAACTTCCTGTGCCTGCAAATTAATCAAAACTAAGATACTAGAAAAAGGTACATGGCCAGATCAAAAATTAGATTCAGAGCATGAGTTCTCAAGTAAAAGGATGCATGGAAAAGGATTGGACTTATTTACAGATATTTTTGTAATTACGCCCTTTACCCAAATAACCTGGTAGGTGACGATTGAGGGAATAGAAAAATTAGAACTTATCCCTCAGAAGAGAATTGATGCAAATTCAACTCCAGTTCTGTTGGGAAAATTGCTGATAGAATATGGTAATATTCCCAGCCTCAGGCAATTGTCCAGGTGAGTAACAGAGTTAACGTCAAAATAGTTGGTCTGGTGCTATCATTCACTCAATTAGACCAGATGAATAACAGAGTTAGACAACATCAAATAATTCTCTACTCTATCTGGTCGGATGATTCTCTCCGTTGAAAATTATAATTGATTAGTATCTCATTCACTCAATTAGACCAACTCATTAATGGAGCTGAATTATATGACTACTTACAAAGTTAAATAGCCGCGTGAAGCTAGCACGGTTTCTCGCTGAGACAACATGAGTTCCAGCAATCTGGGGAGAAGCAGCACCTTTTGCCAAGGTAACCTTGTCTACAATAGTTGGATTGTTCAAATTGTCAACATCGGAGGCAGAAGAGGAAGGGGATTCACCTGGTGTATGATGATAATAAATCCAGTAAGTGTAACCCTTAAAAAGAGGTTTCATCAAAATTACTAATTAGATACAGCTGTTTTGTCTAAAGAAAAAGAAACAAACAGTTATTTGCACTTGTTGAACTTTTATTCCTGATAAGAAAGAGTTGATCACTAATTAAACTACTTTTGGTGCTCAATAAATTTCCAGTCAATTCTTTAATCTTCAATCAATGTTCCAAAAATTGATTACTTTTTATAATAAAAAATATTCAAGGAATCAATTTTTGTACAACTGTGAAAACATATACAACGAATACCTAATAACTGATCATCCTTGAAGAAAAGCATTGATCATCAGAGATAAATGTTATTTATGTGAATTGTCATGACGACTTAGGAATAATTTAGCAGTCTACAATGTTGCTATTTGGCTAAAGCTACCAAACTTTATAATCAATTATTTATAAGCAAAAATAAAATATTTTTCAATCTCCTGAGAATAATTCCACAGAGTTATCTATCCCTAATTGTCTCATCTTTCATCTTAGACAAATCAGAGGTACAGCAAAGCATAAGCCTATGAATACACAGAAATGGTTTAGCATAGTACATATAAAATGTTGAGAAGATCCTGTCAACAAATATCAATATACAGCAAAACCACACCACTTCAGTAACATCAAGGTCAAACTAGAAGTCTTAGAGGGGTGTGTCATTCCAATTGGAGGTGTCTAAAATAAAATTAGTATCGTGATGTAAGATGTATATTTTTCAGGTGAATCTTTAGCAAATTACCTGGAGGAAAAATTTGCAGGGCCGTTTGTAGTTCATTTCTATATCTGTTTGCATTGAAATTAGAGGAATAAATTACTCGCAGGTACGCAACCTCCATGCATTTATAGGCTAGTGAAACAGCAGCCATGTCTTTCAATCTCTCGTATTCATGGGCGACAAACCTAAATAAAACAAGAATAAATCCTGGAATCAGCATTACTCAGTTTATAGAATTTCTATAGTACTTCAGGATCTCCTTGGCATTATAACTCCTAATTTCTCCAGAACAAGACACTAAGTATTATACATTACAAGAAATGAATATAACTAAGATGCATGAAAAGGCATCACCGAAATAAGTTTTTCTTACATATCACAAAGTAGTATTATGTAATTCTAACGTGCATACCTCTCTTTGAGAGTTGAAAAGTAAAAGCTCCAAGTAATCACAGAACAATACGTCAGGAAAATAGTTTAGGTCAACAAAGATTTCAAAAATGCATGGCATGGTGAGGAACCTGTTTCCAATGATTTTTATTTTTTATGAGCTAATATAACACTAAATGGCATCATTTCAAATTAGACCATTAATAGCACCAAATTATACAGTTATATCTGCTGCTGTTAAAACTGATGGTCCGTTTACCAACAAGGACAGTATCCTAACAAGTTCATGCACATCAAATAAGGTTATTTTTACAACTGATAGATCTGTTGGTACAATCCAAACTGGATAGCAACAAAATTCTCCAGACATTATAAAATGGCCAAATACTTAACCAATAAATGCTACTACCGCATAACAGAAAATATTGAGTAGGGTTCCCTAAAGTTCTTGATAATGAATGAAAACTGTAAAAGAATAGCGAGTCAAATTCAGCTTTCATTCTAGCAAGAGGGTTTTTGTTTTCTCAAAATGAGCAACTTTATCCTCCCCTTAACTGAATCTGTTGGCAAGAGCATATTTTCATAACTAGTTCATTGAAGAATACAGCCTGAATATCTCAGCCCTGCACTTCGGCATAGTACGGAAGTAAAATCTACTAGCAAATTTGTGCAATTAGGGTCACTTTGAATGAAAAGATGCAGCAACTAGACAACTCACTCGCACAGTTTTGCAGTGCTGCTATAAATTTGCCTTGACTGGTTCATTTCACTGTGTTTGGCACTGTCGTTGCATGATTCTAACAAGGATGCTCCATGGAGAAATTTTAGGGTTGCTTGAAAATAGAGACTCGTGCTTTCACTTGACACAGAGTTCTGGAACAAGAAGTCAAGTTATGCCAACACAAATGAGAAAATAAATACACAAAAGAGAGCAAATGACAAAGCATATCATTAGCCCCCTCTTATCTTTGGATAAGAAGGAAAATTATGTAAACCTTGAGGCGATCTGCAAGATGTTTAAGGTTTGTGGCTTCTTTAATGGCATTCGCAGCGGCTTGACTTGCAGAATCCTTCCGAATAGGGCTGCGAGCGTCTGGAGCACGGGCCTTATTTGCAGGCGGAGTAGATTGTCGCAAACTATTAGGTTTGTTTCCAGGGTGGCTTTCAGATTTTTTACCCTGTCTTGAAGCATTCAACATCTCTCCTTCAAACGCATCTACTGCCAACAAGTTAGACACACCCTCCCTTTTGAATGCAGGAACTGGTTGTGAAGATTGAACTGTTTCATTCTGACCTCTTATTGAAGGAGATGTTAAGTGTGACTTCCCTTTCTCAAGTACTTCAATTTGCTGAGTTTTTTCAGACACAAGCTTCCTAGAAGATCTCCCATCATCTCGATCAGTTAGAGCAGCCTGCCTTTTATCCAGGCCGAATATAACATCCAATTTAACTTCAGCACCATCAACAAATTTCGATTGAACAACACCTTTAACATTCTCATTCAACAATTCTCCAAAAGAATCTTTCTTGGAACCTTGTTGTATTCTGTCAGAACTGGCACCAGATTTAGCCTCAACCTTGTTTCTTCCAGATGTCAATTTCCCCTCATCTATTCTTTGATCTGAAGATTCATTTGAAATATCACGATCCTTAGTCTTACATTTGCCAGAATCAGATCTGATGGTACGATTCTTTTCTTTATGCTGAGAAAACAAAACCTTCTCATCCTTAGAGATAGATCCATTATTATGAAACTGACTGTTGTTCCTTCTTTCATTATTTAGGCTTTGGTCCAAGTTCTCTGTCCTGAAAGCATATTGATTAGCTTGACCTAATGGATCAGCAATTACATCAGTAAGCCGATGAGTAGCAAAATCAGAAACTTTCATCTTTTCTTTAATTGTACCACCTGATACATCATGGACTTCTTTCTCCTGGTAATCAAGTTCAGCGGACTCCATTCCATGATGCTTGCCATTGGAAGATTCTTCTTTCTTTATCATCCCAGAACGATTGGTGCACCTATTGTTTTCACCATAAGAAGACCACCTTGGTGTAGAACTGGGAATGGAATTAGCATTTTTGTGTTCGTCTTTTCTCTTGGGGTTCCTTTTAGTTGCTGAACATAAATCCTTTTTTGAAATCCTCAAAGGAGATGAAGATACTGATTCTACTGGTGAACTCTTCGGTTCCTGAAGACTAGTTCTGTTCTTATGTGAACCAGACACTTTAGAAGAGCTCGAAGTGGCTGCAACAGAAGGCTGCAAAGCAGACAAATCCCTTTTTGGAGAATCTTCAGCATCTGCACTACGCTGAGACACAGTGCTATAAAGATCTTGTCCGACTCGCTCTCCCTTCTTACCTCTGCCTTTTACATCAGTCTCTCCACTAGCTCCGCTTCTGCTGGAGTCTTTTCCCACGGACTTGGAGACCTTTGCTTTCTTTTCTTTCTTACGGCCGTTATCACAAGTCTCTTCTATAATATCTGGGGGAGGCTGTGTCTCAGGATTCTGGCATTCACTCCATTTCCTCTTAAGGGAGTCTTTACTGTCACATTTTTGGATTGAACCATCCAAAGAATGGCTTTCTGGATTTTTTGCTACAGCCAAATTTTTCAGTGAATCAACCTTTGGCTGCTTGTATTTATATTTATCTCTAACCTTCTCCGATCCAGATAAACCAGTGCTTGAGCTCTGTCCCGGTTTTGCCTCAATAGGATCGTAATCATTATGTACATCATCTCTCCGGAACTTTTTAGCTGTAGAACCATCCAAATCTGTCTCACTTGTGTTCCTCATCTTTGAATTTTTTATACCTGCAAAACATGTCACATAGAGTAAAGAGAAGTTCCAGAAATTCAAGGATTTCATCAAGTTCAAAATACAACAGCTTAAGATATACCCCCATCAGGATGATTCTCAAGTGATCTTCTCTTCTCTTTTTGATTAGGTCTCTGCTTCTCTACGATTGAGCTACTTGGCAGGGCCACCAGTTGATGGCCATTTTCATCACTTGGAGAATTAGTAGTACCATTCGAGCTTCTGCTATTTGGGGTTCCCTGATGGTTTCTTTTGACACCATTTGATGACAGTAAACCTTCCAGTTTGATGGCACTTGACACACCTTTTAATCCATAAATTTTCTTCCCACCAGCGTCAACAGTTTGTATACCTGCTTTTTGGTGTTCTTGGCTGGCATGCGAAGTGTCAATATAAGTTGGTCCTGAGAGTGCCCCACCAGGATATTCATGCTCACTATATTGTTTGTCAGCAGCAGGGGCGGTAACACCACTCATCGGCACCTGGTAAAGAGCTCTTAGAACCATCGTCGTTTCCTCTTCACTGACACCACAGCGATTCAGTCCAGGCCTAGAAGATGAAGATAATTAATTAGCATTCAAAAAACATCTTAAATATTAGAAATTGTTTTCTGTTGTAATGATTAAGTATAAATATGATAATCCTTCAACCTAACATCCTTATACGTCTTCACCTTACAAATATGACTTCTCCTGAATAGAGAAAATTACTTATAACAAGACAGATAATCATGATCAAAGGATGAAAGCAAAGTTGGAGAAAACTTACAGCCAGGTCTGCAATTTACAAACCCACTTCTTGGGGAGACTGTCTGGATCAGTGCCAAGTGGCAGTATACGCCAAGTCTGACACTTGTCACAACATACCCAATCTTCTTTAACTACCGGAGCCCCAGCTCCTGGAGGTGCAGCAGGATTGGATTCAATGACTGTATGAGGAGCCCCATCTGAAGCCAACCTAGGATACTCCGCGGAAGCAAACGGCTTCTCAGTTTTCCTACCATTAACTTTTTCCTTCATTGAGCTATCACGTTCAAGTCTCTTCTTACTGATTACATCAGAACCCTTGAGCATTTCCTTTGAATGAATTTGCTCCAAACCAGTTTCAGCATCTTCTAGTTCAAGTTCTACGTCACCGAAGAATTCTTTGTATTTATCCCTGGCTAGGTTCTTTTTCATGTCCTCTGGTTCACTTTTAGATAAGAGGATGTTGCTAGAAGAGGTTTTCTTACCCTTAGATGCTATAAATGAATCAGGAACAGAACCTTCCTTTATTACCTCGGTACTTTGGGCATTATGACATTGATTTCCTTTGGGTTTCATTGTGTCTCTAGATGTAAAAAGTTCCTTTTCAGGAGCCAGTTTCATTCCATCCTCATTGTTGGAGGAGCTTTTCTGATGAGATGACTGCTTGAGGGGACTAACTGCATCTACGTTTCGCACATTCATGTCTTTAGACTGTCCATTGTTGCATGAAGCATCAGCTTTTTCCTCTTCGTTTTGGCCTTCTTTCTTCAAGTATCCTGAGCTATGATCATTACAATCTGTCCCTTTAATTTCCATAGTTCTCCTAGATGAGGAAACCTTTCCACCAGACCCTTCAACAGAATTTAGGTCTATTGCAGTGACAGGCAGCAAAGATTTCTTGGATGTCCGCTCAGAGGATGCTTCTTTTCTCTTACCCTTAGTGGCTGTTTTTGAACTGTCAACTGTCTTCTCTGTATCTTTTGGAGGATCAGCAGCATTAGGGTATGGATTAGATAAAAGAGGGAGTTTCAAGGCCTTTGAAACAAGTTCTTCACAGGCAAGACCATCAATATCAATCTCCTTCTTTGATAATAAGGCACTATCATTTTCATTAGCACAGCCTTTACCCTTTGCCAAGGAATTTTTGTCATAAGTTTTCAATTTCCTCGCCTCTGAAACTTCTCCATTTGCATAATGAGTACCATTCGCTAATGGCAAAGATTCAAGGCTTGCCTTTTTGTTCCCTTCATATCCACATTTTCCCCAAAGCTTTTCATTTTCGGTCAAGCTAATCAACTCATCTGACAGGGGGGATAACAATAAGGTATCACGCATTGGATGTGAGGTCATAATCTGTTCCAATGGGTTGATTAAGAAAATTGCAGATGCCAAGGTTAGATTAAACCAAAAAGAAGAAAAATAAAGCAAACTTAATGCTTGAGGGAAGATTCACCTGAAGTATACTAGTAGGGGACTCATCTGGGGAAACCTGAAGGTCACGGGATACCCCTTCACTATTGATGGGGCTACCATCCAGCGATGATGATGGAGAGACATCCAGCCCAAGCCCACTGTAGATTTCCGCATTCTTTTGGGTCGACAAATTTTGAGGGCCAACTTTGATACGCAGCTTAAGCGATTTTGGGTCCAAGGCATTTCTTTGTTTCTTCACTTTTTGACCTTTTGAATTGGAATCTTCAGCTTGAGTAGTTGGTTGGGCAGAATTTGTTTCCCCCTTAAATTGTGGAGCCTTAAGTGCAGATACTGCTGCTGAACGGGCAGAAGATGCTGCAAACCTTCCTGACAGAGAAGTGCTTGAAGATCCTAACGTGGTTTGTCGACCACCCTGTATAATTGGAAGATGCATATTGCTAGGTAAAAGTAGAATATCAATGTAAAATCATATTACTTCTTTGCTGCAGTAAACTATCATAAAAGAAATCACAAGGAGTCATTCCAAGGTTGCATACCTCAGGGAGCAGATAGTTTGGTGATACTTGTCTGCTATTTTTGTTGGCCTCTGGTGGAGTCCTCGGATGAGACCAAGAAGGAGAAATCTGATAAGTAGGTAAAAATGAACCATACCCGCCAAATCTCGACCCTGTCAATATATGCAAAGTCAACAATCATCAGCTCATGGCATAAGCCTTGTCACTGTTAAACTTGTGCTTCTGGGAATACCCTATTTCCAGTATTACATACCCAGATTCTCAGCTGAAACTCCACCTTCAAAATCCCTTTGAAAATGTCCCAAAACATTGTAAAGTTTCTCATCCTTGACAGAGTAAGAGAATAGATATATGAGAAACTGGAAGAGTGTTGCCATCAGAGGTGCGTAATGCAGTTATAAACACTAATACACAACACCTGCCAGAATACTTCCACCGACTCACTAACTAGCCCCTAGACCAACTCTAGATAGAGAAGTATAAGCAAAAAATAGAATGAGCAAACGCAGGGTTTCTCTAACATCACAGTATACTTGGACAGAGACTCAATGCATTCTTGCTTAAAATTATGATAAATCACATCGAAGGAGTACCCGCAAGAATAATTTCCGATTAGAGAAAAGTTCTAACAATTTTATATCAATGTTGGAAAGAATGTAATCAGTTTCTCTTTTTTTGATGAAGTAAGATGAAAAATTAATCACTCCTCTCTACATGCAATAGAATTACAAACTTAATCCTTCCACATTCTTCGGTAGCTTTTAGTCTAGCTAGATACATATCGATGAAGGGATAAGCTGGGATTTTTTTAAAAAAATTCCAGATTCAGAGAACCCCTTTGCCTTAAAAGATTTTTAAAAAAATAGTATAGCAATAAATGGGCCTTGTACAGAGATAAACCCCCGATCCCAACTAGTTTGGGTTGAGTCATAGTTGATTGATACATTTGCCAGCAAAGCCCTTGCTTTATGGCGAGAAATTTCATTAGTCCCAAATTACTACATTAGATATAGTTATCATCTTAGTTGCGCGGACTCTTCACTTTTGATGCCGCACCCGTCTCGGATTCTTCAAAAATACACTACTTTTGGCGAATCCGACACGCACCCATTGGCATTTTTTAAGAGTCCGAGCAACATAGGTTATCATATACTAATATCTAATCATTACTCCCTCAAATTCATCTTATACGGTAGTGTTGGACTGGACACGGAGCTTAAGAACACATACCTAAAGTACACTACAAACTTGTGCAAATACATGCCATGGCATTTAAAGTTAAGATAGGAAGTTTAAAGTTTAACATTTTCAAAATATAGAAAGTTGTCATTTTAGATGGAACAAGAATAAAATGAAAAGAGCATCGTATTAAATAGAACTCATATGGAGAAGAGGAAATATTTATTATTAACACCAAGTAGATTCTTTTCAACTATGTTTTGCCTGCCTGCCACGAATTATATATCACAAGGTTCCAAAATTTACACTACTAGGTTGTGCCGATGAGGACTTGAAGTAATTAAGGTAAATCTATTTCTCAAAATAACCTAATTACTTACCATGATTTCTCTTAGAAATATTTTGATCACTTATTCATGAGGTTTAATAACATTCATTTTTTCCATTTTGTTATCAAGTTTTTCTTAGACATGATAAGGCATCTTACTAACATTTGGTTTATAGACAGTCAGTTATATTGACCAACACTAGTTTAATAACATTCCTTCTTTCCCTTCTGTTATCAAGTTTCTCTCGACATGATAAGGCCTCTTATTAAGATTTGGTTTTACACCGTCAATTATATCAAGCAACAGGAGACATACACAACAAATAGTACATAGATTGATCAAACACATAAGCTACATGCTAGCAAAGTAGAAAAGTCAAAAAATACACAAAATGAACCAATTGCAAATGAACTAAAAAAAAATGCTTCAATCTCAATTGTAAATCCATAACAGTAATCAACACAACTAAACAGAAAATAAATAAATAAGAAAACTCACAAGGTAAGATAGAGAAACATCAGGGTCAATGGTTGAATCATTCTTCTTATTGTTATCATAGCTGTAAGCCTCTCCTTCTTCAAACTCAGTTTCCTCCATCATTTCTACTCCACCATCAAACCCTAAACCTATCCCCTTCCTTCCATCTCTACTCCAACCAGAAATCATTCAAATAAATACTCCAATCCAACCAAAAAAACTAAAAATTCAAAGATTTTTCACTTTTCACACCCCCAAAAACCTCTATAAAACTTCACACAAATTCCCCACCCATTTACCAATGTTCCAAAATTTCTCAACTTAACCAATAGAGATCGCAGAGAAACAGCACAAATTCACCAACACCAGCTGACCTTTATCAACAAAAATTAAATTAAATTAATCAAAATCCAACAACAAAAATGATTAAATCAATTAAAAAAACTGATACAGATTCAAAAAAATGATAATTCAGATTATTCTGGTATGTAAAAGCTTGGATCGCCCCTACTAAAGCTCAAAACTATGAGCAAAGAGAGAGAAAACAAAAATGAAGAAAGAGAGAGACTCTGGTTTTGGAGTATTACCAGCCGCGTTTATTTTGTGTTTTTTTTTTTTTTTTTT
>JAJOOH010004875.1:0-13924 GCA_029582605.1 Solanum gracilifrons
TTTATTATGAATGTGTGATTTTCTTATTGTTAAATGTGAAAGGGGTGTGATTCCTCTATTTTAGTTAGATTTGCAAGGATTGTGATTCCTCTATTTTATTTGAACTTGCAAGGGTGTGATTCCCTTATATTTTATTGTGAAAGATATGCGATTCTCTTATTTTATTTTAAATTTGCTAGTTAAATTTGTGACTAAGTTGAATAGCATTGGTGAAGAATTTTTGAATGGATGTTTAGTTTGCAAGACAGAGCAGAAGATATTTGAAAATGTAAGTAATGATGCTATTATAGATCGTTTTCAAAATATGAAGTCTCGTGGAGTACAACTGTAAACTGATGATATTTTTTGTGGTAATGTAATTTGTATGTATTGCTCGCTTAGTTATTGTTATTATAAATTTTTTGATATTATCTTTAAAGCAATGGTGCACCCGTTTTCTTAAAATCCTGGATTCGCTTCTGTTTATGCCCACCCGTAGGTTTCTTCAGCAGAACAGTACTCTTCTTGTGGATACATTGAATTGTAATGCAATTCAGCACAAAAGATCAAATAAATGATGTCGATTGATTTGGCTGAAACTAGTGATAGTTCTTTAGAGGAAATTATATTAACATATTGCTTACGCTTAGAATTATAATCTTTTGACACGTCGTCAAGCTGAGCAAAATCACTCTCATACTGATCAGAAATATATCGTGGGTTAGTTAGCACACAATCATAAATAATGAAAACAGAGAAGAAAAATAATATAAGGATTTAATGAAGTTTGGCTAAACCTAGTAGAGAGAATTTTTCACTATACTTTAGAATTCTCAATTACATACCCTAATATAGATCTCAAATAATCCTAAACATATAGGGAAAAAGTTTTTCCAATTCTAAATTGAAAAAAAAGAAGAAGAGAAACAAAAAAATTACTATAAATTAAGTAGACCTAATTTGATATATAACTCATAAAAAAAAATTTCCTTAACTCCCTCACGTAACAAATTAAAAGATCAACACACCTACACACGGAAAAGGAAAAGAAAAAGAGGAAAAAAAAGAAAAGAGAAAAAAAGTTACTATAAATTAAGTAGACCTAATTCTTATCTATGTAGGTTTTGATAAATAACTTATAAAAAATAGTTACTATAAATTAAGTAGACCTAATTCTTATCTACGTAGGATTTGATGTATAACTTATAAATATACGTACCACCAAAAAGTAAAAAAGTGATCGATCATACACAAATTAAGAAAAAAAAAAGGCTGAGTTATAAATTCCGCAAACAAGATCAAGAAGAAGAAATAATTACAATGAGGTCTTTTCATCCTGATTATTATATTAACAGGCAGAATTATATTAGTAATAGTTACAAGATGAAGATCAATAATGGAAGTGCAATTCAGAAAATCAAGAAGTGGCTCGATTCCATAAAGAACAAGTTGATGATGAGTAAGAAGGACTCATGCACTAAGAGAAACTCACTTTACGAGTTGTTTTTACTTGATGTTCAAGATTGAGTATGTGATTTAGTAATATATATATTTCAAGGTTTTTAGTCTAATTTACTCAAATTTCAACGCATAATACTCCTCTGTTCCTAATTACTTGTCCACTTTTGAATTGACACACCCATTAAGAAATCAATTAATGACATAGTGAGTTTACCATTTTTACCCCTATTAATTATGAAGTGGATGAAAAAAAATTGTCCTTTCTTGATTTGTCAAAATGGACAAGTAATTAGAGACAACTATAAAAGAAAAAGTGGACAAGTAATTAGGGACAGAGGAAGTATATACTATTGTTTTTTCTTTTCAGTATACATTAATTACTCCGTAATGTATCATATTATATTAGATGAGTATAATATTATATACATAAAGAGTGAAGGCCTAAAATTGGCAAAACTGTATTATTATAACTCAAGAGAAAAAGAATACTTAATACAATATACAATTCAGAATTGTTGTCACAGAGCCTATATGGGATTCTTTGATTCAAATTTAAATTTAATCATAATCAAATGTTAAAACTTAAGAGTTATAAATGCATGACATGTCTTCTGTTTCATTTGCTTAATGCAAACACAAATGGTGACAATCCCCAGCTATCACATTAATAAAACTTAGGACTAAAAAGTTTAAAAGAGTAATTGAACTTCCAAACATACCCTTTCCCTTGATGTAGTCGCGCACGATAAGTCAATAACTATTACTTTAGTGGATGTAACTTTACCCCCTTCGAGGGGAAGATCTACGCATACACTCTACACTATCCTCTCCAGACTCCTTGAGTGGGAGATTACACTGTTTATGTTGTTGGATGCAACTTCACCTTTTTCATTGATATTATAGCTCCAGTCAAAGAATTCAAAAGTGAGTTGCAAACAATCAACATTTAACCAAAAGCAACACTAGAAGAAGTGATACAAGTAAACAAATCATGTTTATACATGAACTAAATCCTATAGACACATACAAAATTTATAGAGGGGTGGAGGTATGGGGGATGAGTGAGTTGTCATGCATAATAAATTAGAAAAGTATGACCCCCCCCCCCCCTTCCAATTAACCAATCAATGACAATATTTTTTATCACCATATACAAAATGTGTTTCTAATGTATCACATTTGAAGGACAAAAAAGAGGTGATGACAAGATTTATGAAATCTTTTACACAAAAGAAGGGATTGGCTAGTGGTGGTGAATTGATTAATCGAAAGACTTTTTTGGGCTTTTGTGAGACATTTAAAAATGAAACATATATACCTGTTATGTTAGTGGAATAAGATATTTTTGAGAAACAATGCCAAAATACTTCTTTTAAAGAGAAATATATATCCAGTGTAATTTCACAAATGAGTTCTGGAGAGTGTAGAATGTACGCAACCTTACCAACCTTGTGCAGATAAAAAGTTGTTTTCGGAAAATTGTTTGCTCAAATGTATTTGTCTCTTATATAAGCTCTATTATTCAAATAACTGTTTTGATAAATATATATTATAGCCTCAATCTATCACTTCAAATATAAATTGGTGCATGTACAAGAATCATGTTTTTATAGTACATGTCCACTTCAATTTCCATTAACAAAAGTGGCCATATGTCCACTTATTGAAACTAGTAATACTATTTAAGTGACCATGCATTGAAAATTTGAAATTAATCCACAATGACTGTTAGTGTGTGTATAAGAAGGAGGCTCTGTCATAGTAGGAAAACACAAAAAAAAAGATATAACTACGAAGATAATACTACCTTTTCTTCTCTTTTCTTGGTTTCTTTCTTTGTTTTTAGGAACCTCAGCTGAGAGGTCTACTTACATTGTCCATTTGGATAAGTCTTTTATGCCTAAAATCTTTGCTACTCACCAAAGCTGGCATTCTTCCATTAATGATACCATCAAGATTGAAGCTCCCACTACACAAAATAGCCACCATCCAGTTTCCAAAGCTTCTTTATTCTTATGACAATGTGCTTCATGGATTCAGTGCTGTTTTGTCTAAAGATGAATTTGAAGCTCTCAAGAAGTCACCAGGCTTTCTTTCAGCTTATAAAGATAGGCCTGTTGAAGCTCACACTACACATTCCCCTGAGTTTCTTAAGCTTAATCCTGCTTCTGGGCTGTGTGCCGGAGTCTGGTTTTGGTGAAGATGTGATTATCGGAGTACTCGACTCTGGTGTCTGGACAGAATCTGCTAGTTTCAGAGATGATGGACTATCTGCAATACCAAAAAAGTGGAAGGGAATTTGCAAGCCAGGAACAGATTTCAATTCTTCATTGTGTAACAGGAAACTCATTGGGGCGAATTATTTCAATAAGGGGCTTTTGGCTAGCGATCCTACTATTGTTCTTTCCATGAATTCTGCAAGGGATATGAGAGGTCATGGCACTCATGTTGCTTCCATTGCTGCTGGTAGTCCTGTTAAAGGAGTTTCATATTTTGGATATGCTCCTGGAACAGCAAGAGGTATTGCGCCACGAGCTAGAATTGCTGTGTATAAGTTTAGCTTTGAAGAAGGGACCGTCACTTCTGATTTAATTGCTGCTATGGACCAAGCTGTTGCAGATGGCGTTGACATACTATCAATTTCTTATGGGTATGGTTTTGGTCCATTGTATGAAGATTCTATTGCAATAGCTTCTTTTGGTGCCATGATGAAGGGTGTGTTAGTCTCTGCTTCAGCTGGGAATAATGGTCCTGAAATGGGAACTTTATCCAATGGAGTCCCCTGGATCTTTACTGTGGCATCAGGCAGTACTGACCGATCATTTTCCGGGACTATAACTTTAGGGAATGGCTTAAAGATTACTGGATTTAGCTTGTTTCCAGTGAGAACCACCATCAAGGATTTTGATTTGGTTTACAATGAAAGCTTATCCACTTGTGATTCATCTGATGATTTAGCCCAAGTCCCTAATAAAGCACGTAGCATCACAATTTGTTATAGCATTGCACAAGAAGACTTATCAGTCTCTGATCAAATGGGGTTTATCTCAGAGGCAAAATTTGGAGGCGCACTCTATGTTTATGGAGATCCGGATGTATTGACATCCAATTATTTTACGAATCCTGGAGCTGTAATTAGCAGCAAGGATTGGAAAAAGGTGGTAGACTATGCAAAAACAAGTGCTAAACCAAAAGTCAGCATCAGTTTCCAGGAAACACATTTTGCTGTTAAGCCTGCTCCAGTTGTTTCTGCATTTTCCTCGAGAGGCCCCTCCCTAAGCTATCTACGAGTTGCAAAGCCAGATATTATGGCACCAGGGGAGTTAATTTTAGCAGCCTGGCCATCGAACACTTCAGCTGCAATCATTGGTGTCAATACATTTTTGGATAGTGATTACAGTCTTCTTTCAGGCACTTCGATGGCTGCTCCTCACATTTCCGGAATTGCTGCAATGCTAAAAGGAGTACATCCTGATTGGAGTCCTTCAGCTATTCGATCTGCCATGATGACCACTGCAAGCCCTTTGGATAATACTGAAAAACCCATCAAGACCATGGATTACCTCAGAACCAATTATGCTACATCTTTATCCATGGGAGCTGGACTTGTTGATCCAAACCGTGCAGTTGATCCAGGCCTGATATATGATGCAGCTCCACAAGACTACGTGAATCTTCTCTGCTCCATGAATTTCACAGAAAAGCAGTTCAAGACAATTGCTAGATCATCAGCTAAGCACAACTGTGCAAATCCATCCGATGATATCAATTACCCATCATTTATTGCTCTCTATATTCCAAATGGGGACTATGCTTGGTTGGAGCAGAAATTCACGAGGACAGTGACAAATGTTGGACCTGGTGCAGCTAAGTACAAAGTAAAAGTGAAAGCACCAATAAACTCGACAATTTCTATCTCTCCACAGACCTTGGTGTTTGAGAAAAAACATCAGAAGCAGGACTACACTCTTACCATACGTTACAGAGGCATTGAATTTGACCAAGCACAATCTGGTTCAATCACTTGGGTGGAAAAGAACGGTCATCACACCGTAAGAAGTCCTATAGTAGTTGCTCCAGCGCTTGATGCCCCAAATGAAAATGATTGATGCCCCAAACTGAAATGCTGCAGTTGATAATACTGTTGCATTTGTAAGTTTGTAACTCTCCTCAAGAGGGTTCTGTTAAAGTAGCTGGAAGTATTCTGGCAAAGCATGTGTATGTTTGAAGTAATTGTTGAATAATGTTTTATTTTCTTGTGTTACCAATAAACCAAGACTTTGTTGAATAGATGTCTGATTGGCAATAGGGGTCATTAATCAGTAGCAACATTCACACAATAGGACTGAAATACTTAGATGTTATGTGGAAGCTAACATTTAACAATACAAATTTTGTACGAAAAATAAATGAAATAACAAAAAGAATATATCAAACGAGACAATAATTTAACGTGGTTTGATCAAGTATGAGGAATTCACTAATATAAAAAAGAGTACAAAAATAGTGCATCTACTCCACTAGAACTGAGTATATAGGGATGCATACAATTAGAAAGTATGTATCTCCCAATCAATTACAATAAGGTAGGGTCATTTTTTAATATGCGACATACTAATCATCAATCACAATATGGTAGGGTCATTTTTTGATATGTGACATACCAATCAATCACAATATGGTAGGGTCATTTAAAGAAAAATATAACTTTTTACTTGCAAAAGATTCTCAATTTACTCACAATATAATATAACTAAAAAAAGCGAGATATATATATAAAAGAAAAGCTTATAAGCATTTATGTGAAAAATTTATCTAGTGCATGCATTAAAGCAACAAGAATATAGGGATTCCCAAGAATATAACAATTGTCTTTTATATACTGTTTGTTACTTAATCATTAGTATTAATTGATATATATTCCAATCTTAATTGAACAGTAAGAAATATGGTTTAACATTCTTCCTGTGTAGTGTGAATACAGTAAGCACACAACTTAGACTAGCAAAAGTCTCCACAGGTCCACTGACAACCAAGTCTTAGAAAATGACAGCTTACCAAATGATCAAATTGCATTGTCTACTTCACAAAATCAGCCAACTATGACTGTTTCTTAAGCTGTATATTTAAAGGAGGCTGTGTTCTAGAAGGAATAACACTAAGTATAGAGAAAAAAACTATGTTAGGAGTACCTTTTCTTCTGTTTACTTGGTTTCTTTTTGGTCCTTCTTTATTATTAGGAACTTCAGCAGAGAGGTCTACTTACATTGTCCATTTGGACAAGTCTTTTATGCCTAAAATCTTTGCTGCTCACCAAAATTGGCATTCTTCCATTATTGATACCATCAAGATTGAATCTCCCACTACACAAAATGGCCACCATCCAGTTCCAAAACTTCTTTATTCTTATGACAATGTCATCCATGGATTCAGTGCTGTTTTGTCTAAAGATGAGCTTGAATCGCTCGAGAAATCGGCAGGTTTCCTTTCAGCTTATAAAGATAGGAGTGTTGAAGCTCACACAACTCATACCTCAGAGTTTCTTAAGCTCAATCCTGCATCTGGATTATGGCCAGCTTCTGGTTTTGGTCAAGATGTTATCATCGGTGTACTCGACTCTGGTGTCTGGCCAGAATCTGCTAGTTTCAGTGATGATGGATTACCTGAAATTCCAAAAAGGTGGAAGGGAATTTGCAAGGCAGGAACAGATTTTAATTCTTCATTGTGTAACAGGAAAATCATTGGGGCTAATTATTTCAACAAAGGGATTTTGGCTGATAATCCTACTGTGAATATTTCAATGAATTCTGCAAGGGATACTAGAGGTCATGGAACACATGTTGCCTCCATTGCTGCTGGTAATTTTGCTAAAGGCGCTTCATATTTTGGATATGCTACTGGAACAGCAAGAGGTATGGCGCCACGAGCTAGGATAGCTGTGTATAAGTTTAGCTTTGAGGAAGGAACCTTCACTTCTGATTTAATTGCTGCAATGGATCAAGCTGTTGCAGATGGTGTTGACATACTAACTATTTCTTATGGGTGGGTTAGGATTCCAGTGTATCAAGATTCAATTGCGATAGCTTCTTTTGGTGCCATGATGAAAGGTGTCTTAATCTCTGCTTCAGCTGGAAATAGTGGCCCTGAAATGGGAACTATAAATAATGGTGTCCCTTGGATCTTTACTGTGGCGTCATGCAGTACTGATCGAGCATTCTATGGGACTTTAACTCTTGGGAATGGCGTAAATATTACTGGATTTAGCTTGTTTCCAGTGAAAACCATCATCAAGAATTTCCCAGTGCTTTACAACGAAAGTATATCACCTTGTGATTCATCTGATGTATTAGCCAAAGTCCCTAATGGTGGACGTAGCATTATGATTTGTTTTAGTAATGCAGTAGAAGTAGAGGACCAAATGGCGGCTATCTCAGAGTCAAAATTTGGAGGAGCCATCTATATTTCTGATGATCCAGATGTATTGTCATCCAATTTTTTTCCAAATCCTGGAGTTGTGATTAGCACCAAGGAAGGGAAACAAGTGATAGACTATGCAACCAAAAGTGCTAAACCAAAAGTCAGCCTCAGTTTCCAGGGAACACGTATTGATGTAAAGCCTGCTCCGGCTGTTTCTGCATTTTCCTCGAGAGGCCCCTCTCTAAGCTATCTGCAAGTATCAAAGCCAGATATTATGGCACCAGGAGAGTTAATTCTAGCAGCCTGGCCATCAAACAATTCAGATACAGTTATTGGTGTCAATACATTTTTGGGTAGTGATTACCGTCTTGTATCAGGTACTTCCATGGCTGCTCCTCACATTGCTGGAATCGCTGCAATGCTTAAAGGAGCACATCCTGATTGGAGTCCTTCAGCTATTCGATCTGCCATGATGACCACTGCCAACCATTTGGATAATACTAAAAACCCCATCAAAACCGAGGATGGTAACAGCGATACTACATCATTAGCTATGGGAGCCGGACTTGTTGATCCAAACCGTGCAGTTGATCCAGGCCTGATATATGATGCCACTCCACAAGACTATGTGAACCTTCTCTGCTCCATGAATTTTACACTAGAGCAATTCAAAACAATTGCTAGATCATCAGCTAAACACAACTGTTCAAATCCATCTGATGATATCAATTACCCATCATTTATTGCTCTCTTTAGCCCAATTGGGAACTACACTTGGTTGGGGAAGAAATTCAGGCGGACAGTCACAAATGTTGGAGCCGGTGCAGCTAAGTATGTAGCAAAAGTGATAGCACCAAAAAACTCGACAATTTCTGTATCTCCACAAACCTTAGTGTTTGAGAAGAAAAATCAGAAGCAGGACTACACTCTTACCATACGTTACAAAGGCATTGCAGATGACCAAGCACAATCTGGTTCAATCACTTGGGTTGAAGAGAACGGTCATCACACCGTAAGAAGTCCTATAGTAGTAGCTCCAGCGCTTGATGCCTGGACCTGAAATGCTGCAGTTGGCAAAACTGTTGCATTTCTAAGTTTGTAACTCTCCAAGAGAGTACTGTTGAAATTGGAACTATTGCATTTGAGTTATCAATAAAGCATGACTTTATTTCTGTCTAACATTTTTTTGCTACATGAACTAAAATAAGCAGATGTTGAATTCAACTCATTAGATATCTGTTGGCGTTATCACGAGAAAGTAGTATATCCACTTAATGAACTCACGGCAGGATCTATGACTGCATAAAAGATGTAATGCTAGTACAACTGAAAATTCTAATCCTCTTGTTGTAAAGAGCGAGGAAACTAGAAAATTTAAAGTGCCTAAGATGCTTTAGTTTCTGTGTATTCCCAGACATTTCGAAAGAACTATGACAAGCAGAGCTACACGAAAACAGAAAACCGATTAGCTTCATTTAATCATATGGATTGAAGAGGGGGGAAAACTTACTTTACCACATAACAGAATTTTCGTTTCACTAGTCATCAAGATAGAGATCATTAATCTGTTGTAACATTCATACATTTGGCTTTTCATGATTATACGATCTCAACAAAATTCTATACAGCATATTATGCAGAGACTTGATGCATAATTTTGCCTTGAAACGATCAAGTGTTTCCCGCAAATCAAATACATCTCAAGGAGGTCTACATCATCCTACATTCGAGAAATATGGTAAAAGCCCTCGAATCCCGGAGAAGGAGATAAGAATCAAGAGAACAACAGAATTGTACTCACAAGATTAATTAATGAAAATCATTTATTTATTTTGGTTGCAAGTTAACTTTCAACGCCACGAAAACTTGTTGCAAACAAATTGCCAAATGATAATTTGCAGTACGTCAAATTATAAAGGAAAAGAAGAAGATGATAATATTGTTGACACCCAATTTTGACCCTCCACAATATAAATTAATCATTTTGAGCTTCTCCAATTTCAAACGATTTAAAATAATTAGCTTTATAAAGTTTCAAAAAAAAACTAATAATATAGCTTGCAAAATTTTTAAATAGTTTGTCACTTTTCATAATTTTTTAGATAATATATATGTTTTACATAATTATGTATATAATTAGTATATTTTATGATTATTTGAAAATCGTCTCAATAAGATTTTTATATTTTAAATATTAGGGATGGTTATAATTTTGAATCAATGAGTTTTATGAAATTCAAAATACTTTCAAGTTATTTTTTAAAGTAATTTTATCATTTTTTAATAATAAATATGTATATTTTTGCAATCACGTTATTTTGATAAATATTTGAAAATATCATCACAAAAGATTTTACATCTTAGTTAAATATTTTATTAATTTACTTTAATTATAGTTATAATTTCGAGTTATTTAAATTAGTTAGTTTATAATTAAGTTAATTATTTTATTTCGTCAAAATTAAGAAGCTTATTAATTAATTATATTAATTCGTCCTATTTAAATTTTAGCCGAATTTGGTAATTAAATATCAATTTGGCTAATTTCTTAATTCCCATTTAGCCATTTTTCCTATTGCAAATCTAACCCAATTTAAATCCTTTTTAGACTTAAGTTTTGGGCCTTTTTCAGCCGGCCCAATTCCAATTCAATACCTTCCTTCAGCAGCCCACTCTTAACCAACCAAAATTCAAACCCACTAATTTAATACCAACAAACCCATTCCAACAATACAATACATACAACACCAAACCAACCCAATCCCTGACCCGGCCCATCCCCTTATTCCCTTTCAATTTCAAAACATCAACAGCAGCAGTACATACGCTACCCCCTGTACGTTTTCCTCTTCTTCTTCCAACGAAGAATGTAACACGCAAACCCCAGAAATTCAGTGAAAAATCCCAGCAAATCCGGAAATCTCATCACCCATCTGCAAACCCATACTCTTCGTCGTCCCCTTTCCCCCCTTTTTCACGGAAATCAGCTTTTGTCCATCCCCTTTACTGTGGTTTCGAAAATAGCAGAGGGGATTGAAATTATTGTTGGAATTCTCAATGGATTTTCCCCCCTAAAACGATTTTTCTTCTTCTATATATTCTCTCTTTCAATCACTGTTAGAGGGAGATTTTTTTGGGGATTGGAAATTGAAGGAAGATACTACCACCATCACAAATTCCTTTTTATCTTCTAAGACCACAAAAGTTCTGAATCGAGAAAGGTTCTGAGTTCTAAAGTAAAAAACATCATCCTTAACTTTGAAGATAATTTTTTTTTTCTTCTTGGCTGTCTCGAATCTTCCTCGTTCCAGCGAGCTCTGTACAAGTGGTGGAATAGCTCGTCTCCAACTCGTTGGCATCCAGTTCGCCGCACCTTGAAAGGTAATATCTAATCTCAACCCATGTCTCTTTTTATTCTCAATATGTCGATTTCCTGATCCTTGACTCCTTGAGCATATAGATGTTGTGATCTGGGACGTTTCCTGACTGATTGTTGGTTGTAAATTGTTAGTATGGATGGTCTGTGCATTTACTTAGTTTATTCAATTCGATTTCGGTCTTTGTTATTTGAGATTGGATGGTTCCTTTGAAGTTTGAAATTACTTGTTTCCAATTAATTTTGTATATTCTCGCTGAGTTATTTCATCTAGTTGGCTATGACTTTCCCGAATCTAGAATACTACTTCTCTCGGTCTGATAGGCAAAGTTGTTTTCGCGCATTATACTAGCATGTTGAGTAATTTTACCTCTTAGTTGGTATAATGCTCGTTCTATTTGTGTTCAGTCAAATAGTATAGTTCATGTTTTGATTATTTGTAGTTCCAAATCTCGTTCATATTAAGGCTAGTCGTAGAGTCTTTATTGTCTTATATGTTGAGTTGTTTCTTTTTGTTTTTTTTTTCCCGTCCTAACATAAGTAAGATAAAAACTAAGTTGATAAATTGTTAGTTTGACTTTGTTCCATTCCCCTGTTATGCTAAGTAAGTTTGTTGTTTGTATTTCTTCCCCATTTTTCTTTATCTTGAAACATACTAAGTTTTAAAATGGTAAGAATTATATGTCATTTGCAGTGTCTTTCTTTTAAGTTGTTAGAATCATTTGCCACTTTGTGCATGCCAAGATATATCCTCGTCATACTACAGGAAGCTTGTTAATCCTTTCCATTGTGAACAATGCATATTCATATTTTCCTCATTATTTGAGATCACTAAAAGCAAAGAGATAATCCTTTTTTTTTTTATATATATATTGCTTTATCTCTTCTTTGTGATAAAATCACTGCTTGTTTATCCAACACCTTAATACATTAATTTGGATGTGACATTCTTTGTTGTCTAGGTTTATTTGTTGGATTGAGTTGGTGTTATATTTTCTAAACATGTTCTTTTCCCTAGTCACTGAAATTTAAATTCACTAATATGTTTCCTTTTTTGTTGAATATGAATCCCTTTTGAGTCCATGGAATTCCACTTCCTATCCTTGCATTTCGGGGATTGTGCTTCTCTTTATCGAGTCCTAAATAGCCGGTGAACAGGTTACAGGCAGCGTAAGGCCTGGAAATCAGAATTTTCAGATCCCGAAAAGCCCAAAGGGGGTCGTATACAAGATGTATATATCGATATACATCGATCTACAGGTCAAAAACGCAGGAATACAGGGCTGGAGCAAAATAGATGTGTTCGGAAGCAAGATATACATGAAAAGAGCTGATTTATATGCTCATATACACTGATATACATCCAGTGTATACGCAAAACGGGAATGAGATCGAAGCTTAAAAACATAGCGAAATTGGCCCAAGAAAGGGCCCAATTTCATTATCTCGTTTACTCCTCTAATTATTTGATTATGTGTTGACTAATCTTATTTAATTCTAACTTTAAATAACTTGATTAGATTCCCCAAAAAGACGAGTCATTTTCGTTGTGCTGGTTCATTTTAATACATTTCACTTGTTGTGTTCACTTATTTTATTAATCAAATATTGGTCGAATTTTATATTTTAATTAAGTTAAATCTTTGTTCTTAAAAAAAAATATATGTTTTAAGGCCGCTTCACTTGATCACATTTTATTTTTAAGTGGTTTTAAGTTAAAGTATTTTACCTCAAATAAACTAAAAAAAATGTTCCCTCTCTACTTAGTCATTTATTCAAAAAAGGTTAGTCGAAACTTTTATTCTTCAATTAATTCAAATGGCTCCATGCTTAAATCAACCAATTTGGTTTAAGTTATTATTTTAAAAATGAATTAAATAAATTCTAATTAATCTAGTTTTATTAACATTCTAACCACTTGTGTTTCGAGTCAAATGTTCCATTTTTGGATCCCTTTCTCTAAAAGAATAAAAATATAAAATGTGTCATTTATTTAATTATTTTCTTAAAGTTAATCGAATATTATAAAGTTATTATTTTTATGTCAAATCGTTATTTTTCTAAAAATAGTCAAATATACTTTAGTCAAGTCGCAGGTCAACCGCATGTTAGCGGACACTTCGAATGCTTAAACCCTTCTCGAAGTGTAAATTGAACCCCGAACCCTCTTTGATATTTTCAAATGATTTTTTCTGTTTAAATCTTTGAAAATTATAAGTTTTCTTAATTTCTTTAAAAAATTAAGTGGCGACTCTTTCTAAGTATTTCTCAAATTGTTTTATACTTAGAACATTTCAAAAAAGTGATTTTTCTATAAATAGCTAAATTACGGCATAACAGAAATGGCGACTTCCGCTGGGGATTTAATTAAGTTCTAACCATAAGATTTGACTTGTTTGACTAATTGTATTAATTGCTAAATTGTTTATCTGCTCTCAACGTGTTTAAATTGATATAACTGTCATTGCATTTCATGGCATATTCTCTTGTATGTATAGTATATTAAAGGACGGTTTTGCGGAACCGCAACCGGACTTTTTTTATACTCAACCCTTTTTCGGAATGATCTGCAATTTATTGGTTCGTCATGCGTCCAATGGTTGTCGTGAATTTCAGCCTAAGTTGTCCACTTGGGTTCCCGGTTTCTCAAAAGCCACTCTTAGTCAACTAGCGTAGAGCGAAACCAAATCC
>JAJOOH010004876.1:0-15521 GCA_029582605.1 Solanum gracilifrons
AACACAAATTTTACTAGGTTTTTTTTTTTTGAGAATGGTAACATGTATATTGATATATACTTGACCCCCCTCAAAATTGGGAATCGCCCTTACTAACAAAAGTGAGCACGTAAAGAGTTCTCCAATTCCTTTGTCATCTCACAAGGAATCTAAGACATCAAAAATAGAGACATGATCTTCCAAAGAGTTAATATTTTAAGGTCACTGAACTATGAGAAATTATCTAAAAAAGTCATTGAACTTTATTTGTATCAATAAAATCACCCAACTTAAGACTTTTATCTTCAAAAATCACTCAACTAAATTTATCATTAAAATAAATTTAACATGACAATTTGATTTTATTTCTTATGCCATTTAATCATGGACCCCACAAAAAATATATTGTGACATATAGATGTTTGAAATAACCACAAAAAATTACAAAAATAATATCTATACTTTGCTATGGTTTCTAATCTTCTTCTTCTGAACCTCAACAATCTCTCTTATAAGTACACGATGGTCCAGCAGTTCCAATACTTACAACTTCACCAACACCTTGAGCAGCCAGACATTAGTTTTAATAGCTATTATTGGTTCTTCATTTGGTTCCTTGTGAACAAAAAGATAAGAAATAAAGACCTTGTCAGAGAAAACGTTTTCAGATTGTATTACTTTTAAAACTGATTTGCCAAATTTAATTTTTGGTGATTATCGTTTCACGTATCCGGGTGATAATCACAGTCATTTGAAGCTTCATTAGTTGGAAATATAATTGATTTTGTCATATCAAATTTATTTTGATGGTAAATATAGTTGAGTGATTTTTGAAGATAAAAACCTTAAGTTGAGTGATTTTATTGGTACAAAACATAGTTCAATGACTTTTCTAGATAATTTCTTATAATTCAGTAACCTTTTAAGATATTAACTCTCTTTCAAATACATCCCTTTACACCAAAAGTTAAGAAGTGCTAGACATTTCATTTTCAATTTCTGTATACTACTACACTTATCTTCAAAACATCTCTGGTTCCTTTCCTCCCAAATTGTCCACCGGATACAAGCTGGGACAATCTTCCATCTTTCTTTCTGACTTGATAGATGTCCTTCACTCCAGCATACTAGCATCTCTGTGATACCTCTTGTCATAACCCATAGAAGTCCTCAGAGCAGTAAATATTTTCCATAGTTGTAAAGTCGCCTTACAGTGCAAAAAAAGAAAGAAAGATGAATTGTTGTCTCTGCCTCACATCCACACAGATAGCATTTAGAACACAATTGAAATTCTCTCTCAGAGAGTCTCTCATTGTGTTAGGACTACCCCTCTTGCCAGTAGCCAAGTGAAGAAGGCCATTTTGTGTAGTACTTTGACAAATATGGAATGATTGATGATACGGAGGTCCTATGCTTTTGCTTATTTTTTATGGCATGCTTTTCTGATTTAAGCTTCTATCATGGTCCTAAATTCAAAGCTTAAACTGTACTTATAAATTCTTCTTGCTTATATTAATCTTAACAGCCAGGCAAATATTGCAGGTTGCTTATCACACTCCACCTAGATTCTCTATAGATGTGATTTCAAAGATCCGTGAAGGAGCGTCATTACTATTTCAGCGACTTGGCTTGCGTGATTTTGCTAGAATTGATGGTTGGGTTTTGCCGCCTTCTTCAAAAGCTTCCACCTCTGCAGGAAACAAATTTGGAAGGACTGATTCTGGCACAGTAATATTCACTGATATTAACTTGGTGAGATAGCTTACTGACCCTTCCTGTATTTTTTCATCAGTATTTTTGCTTGAACTGTATTGTACATTCTTTTCCCCAGATCAGTGGAATGGAGCAAACAAGTTTCTTATTTCAGCAAGCATCAAAGGTACTCTTAATGCTGGTTCTTGGTTTATTGCAGAATAACACAAGGTGAAATTTTCCAGTCTGCTTCAGTATAGGCCCATCGATATGTAAATCTTGTGGTGTCATTTTGTTTGTAGTTAAGAAAGTTTACATGCTGCAAGTGTCGGTGCTGAACCTATCCCAAAGAAGAAAGTCCATTTGGCATGAATTTCCCTCAACTCAAGAAGAAATCCATTTGACAGAAATTGTGTATATCATAGCTTGAATGAAAAGAAAGTAATATGTAGTTATTAGGCTTCATCTGGAACAAATCTCAACTATCTTACATATGGAAGTTCTGATTTGTGAACAATATCATATCCTTTCCCCCAATCAAACATTCAAACACTTGAAGAATCCTTAAAAAGAAAAGCAGGAGATGATAGCATTCCCTGTATAAGAGAATTGGTGGATTTATGCAGTCAATTTGAGTAGCATGATATTTACCAGTAGCACAACTTCTAATGAAGATATTTTACTTGTTGTATTCTATAAAATATCTAGTGACAGTCTTGTTGAATCTGATGACTTTGTGCATCTTTCCGTGTCAGGTTGGATTTTCACACTCAAATATTCTCCGGACCATCATCCAGCATGCTTGCTTGCGGTTTCCAGATCTTTTGTCACATAATATCATATCACGTCCGTCGAGAAGGAGATCAAAATCTTCATCAGTAACAGAAGTGTTTATTAAACAACATAAGAAAGTGTACGTCATCTTTGGTGGTGACACCTCTGAACGCCAAGTATCTCTTATGAGTGGAACCAATGTTTGGCTGAATCTAAGAGCATCTGATGATGTAAGTTTTCGTGTCTACCAGATTAATGAATCTTATATTCTGAACGTAATTACTGTGACTCAGGGACAGATTTCTTTTTCTTTTTGATTTTTTGTTTCGGTAATCCATAAAAACAACCATTGACTATTGGAATGAAATGGGTTTGAATAGTGTGGATGGATGTAAAGGATTCATATGGTCAACCCCAACTGGTTTGGGATTGAGGCATAGTTAGTATATAATTTAGTCTGGTAATCTTTTCTTCTACCCCACTCTCCCCTCTGTTGAAGGGAAATGTGGGGTGTCCCACTTTTCTCTCTGGTGACTAAAGTCTCCAACCATTATGGAGGGTTTCAACTAGAGCAACCCTCACATGTTGCCTCAGAGACCGATTCTTCAGTTTGTCTAGTGTTATTGATTGCTGAAAGGCTAATCTTATGGAGGCAAATGAAACTACCAGAAGCTTTGGAAATTATCTTATTTTAAGTGATGAATTAGGAGTTGATTATTTCAATTAGTCCTCATTCATGGCTTCCTTTACTAAATTTAGGTCAATCCTCTTGCTCCAGTGCTGCTGAAATTCCAAGCATTCCCATCTTGATTTAATTTTTTGAATTGGGGGAAACTAAGTGCTAGAATTTCACATTCAAAATCATGCCCTAGTGTCTTATGTATTACAGAACTCAAAACCTTCTTTATATTGGATGGTTTGGTGTTTTGATAAACCCTGCCGTTTTCAAGCAGTGTTCAATCAATTACGTATTAAAATATTTGATTTTGGTCTGAGCCCTGAGGTTATTGACAAAGAAGATGTGTCTAAGACACTTCATTTATTTTTATCCAAGTCATTTTTTTGGGTTCTCAGCTTGTGTTTTACACAGGCACGGGAAATGACATGTTTGTTATTAGTTCAGCAATATGTTTCAGAAGATAGTGACATAACTTTGACTATAAAATTCTGTTAATGTTTCACCTGTCTATGGTTCCTGTCTATGCCGGAACTTTAATCTGTTCCTTCCAGAGGAAATCCAAATGTAAAATTGGTTGCCATCATTTCTTACATGGTATTATATCAATGACCAGATGTGTCAAATTAGAAGGAAATGATGGAAAAGATCTCTTGCCTTCCGTAATAGTTAGTACGAGAGTACAACTGCCTTGGTTTCTTGTTCGACAAATGTTGCTTTCTCTCACTTCTTTAGCAGTTTATTTTGTAATATTTTTTTCAGACGTTCCCAAATTTATCCTGCCAATATTATGATGTTGGAATCTTGCTGTCTGCAGCTTGAGGTGACACCGTGCTTGCTTGCCCCTGCAATGAGTTGTACTGATGTTTCGGACTCTGCTAAGCAGGAAGTAGATGAGAAGTTTAAGACAGTATGGACATTGCCGTAAGTATATTGCAACTGCAGTAGACTACAAGTATTGTGTATCTTATGTCCTACTTTACTCATTCTTTTTACTTTTCTTGTCGCAACTGCCAGATAAACTTCTTTGTACTAGAATCCAACTTAGTTCATGCTATGGCAATTTAATAGTCCTGTACAAATTTCAACGCACTTCTATAATTCTTAAACTCTCTTCTTCTTGTACATTTATCTTCTAAAATAGAGCCTCATATTTTTATTTGTAAGAGTTTTTAATAGGTGAATGTGATTTATCAATTTGAAAGAAGAAAACTTGTGTCCATCCAAAACCTGTTCTATCCTCTCTTTCCAAATTATCCACATCACTGCTTGAGGAATGTCCACATCACTGTTGCTTGAATGATTCTTGAAGACCCTGTCCCTGTTTTTCCTTCTAGCTTGACGCCATTTCATCAGTTTCTTGGAATTTACCCAGCTAAATCCTTCTTATGTTAGCATTACGTACTGAAGTTCAGCTACTTGCAAAGCAGCAGGTCATCCACTTCTTCTGCTGCATATTTACACATGAAACACTACCTGTATGCAAATGCTTCCTCATTCTTACATTTCTGCCATAATAATTACTCTCTTGCTGCAGCCAACCAAAATCAGTAAATTATGGTACTACTTTGGGCTTTTACGGCACCCAGATAGCCCCACCTGAAATTCCTTCCTCTTTTGAGAAATGTGTCATAATGGACTTGATGGAGAATTTCCATTATACCTATCTTCTTTAGATGCTTCTTCCTGTGTACACTGTTGAATCTTGTTAGATTTAGTCCATGAGCTACAAACGAGGGGATAAACACGATTAGACATAAAAGTATTGCTTCATGTGGTGATTTCTGAATCTTGTTGGAGCAAAACCTGGAGGAAAATATTTGAGATAGTTTGGATGTAAGGTTGTGATCCTCCTAGTTTTGAATATTATCTTAGTGCATGTCAAACCCTTTTCCTTGGTGTACAGTTATTCCCTTTTGCTGAGACATACTACAGAAGAAGTCCTTGATGCGTGTCTAGAAGCAATTGAACCCAATCGGGCAGCTCTGACATCTCACTTGCGGAACCAGGTCATGGATGATCTCACGAGAGGTCTGAGAAATCACAGTTGGTTCAACGGGTTTGATATATCAGATGAATTACCGAAGAAATTTTCCCTAGAGCAGTGGGTCAAGCTAGCTAAGGAGTCTCAGGCGACTGTTTTCATTGCAGGTCAGTAGATGTATACATGCTTATAACTTTTCGGCAACTGTTAAAACCGTGTTAGTATGTGCCTTCTTTTACATATTTATTTTTGCTTCAGTAATCTGCTACGAAGTAAGTAGATAAAATAAAGTGGCGTATGAATTCAGCTATGTATTCATCCTCATGAGAAAAGAATAGCTTATTTCCATTCTATAACACTTATCAACTTTTGTTAGATGTTATCATTTAATTTCTGAAAGTAATGATGACAATTGTGTTACTATGGCCGTTGACAGTGCATGGAGGCATTGGAGAAGATGGCACACTTCAATCTTTACTAGAGGCGGAAGGGGTTCCCTATACAGGTATGTACTGAATGGTATTTGAAAGAAAGGAGTACAAGCCAACTAATAATCACTAAACTGTAGCTGCTTTCTTGCCCTTCTTATAATGAAAGGTCCTGGCGCCATGGCTTCAAAAACATGTATGGACAAAGTTGCAACCTCTCTTACTCTACAACATGTGAGTTGATATCCTTTCTTTCTTCATCCCTCGCATTATTCCCAGTATGAATGGAATCAAACATCAATTAGTCTATTGTGATTAAAAGAGTTCAGTTAATGTTGCATTATTAGCTGCAACACAAGCATGTCATTGCCACAGTCGAGATATATTTAAGCACAGCATAACTTATGCATAGGCACATTAATAGAACTTTCTCCCTTCTTATAACCTGCACAAGTATTTCAATTAAGCTATTGTTTCTAAAGATTGACATTGTTGTTCATACAGAAGTTTGTTTTGGTGATGACGTACTAAAAGCAATTGAACTTACATTATGGAACTTTTGCCTTAACCATGTTTTGATTAGTTTAGTAAGATTCAGAGATAGGTGCTTAGATAGCGGCCATTAAAAGCTGGACTATGATGATTTTTGTTTAATTCATGGATCAGTTGACCTGATTTGCTACTCATTGCATGTCCTATATTTTAGTGAAAGAATGACCTTCTATAGTTGAGATATGCACAATTGAACAATTGCGAAGTAATAAATGCATGCCAGTTTACCACTATTAGATCCCAACTGCAACATACATAAAAAGGTTACCTACATTTCGTGAAGGAATACTTATATGGGTGTGGGGATTGGGGGGGGGGGGGGGGGGGTTGTGGTTGAAACCAAGACTTAAAAACCAAGGGCCTCACTACTTTGGCTAAGGTTCATTCTGGAGTTATTTCAAATTAATTTGAAACTTCTTTTCGCGTGGACTTCATCTGCAAGTTATAAATATAGTCAACAAACTGATTTTGCATGAACACCTATAAATGTCTATTCCTTGACAAGCATAAAAATTCTCTTTGGATAGCTGACCGACTTTGGAGTCCTTACAATAAATAAAGATGTGAAGAAGAAAGAGGATCTGCTGAAAATGTCCATATCTGATCTCTGGCTTGACTTGAAGTCAAAACTTCACTGTGACACTTTATGCGTAAAACCGGCCAGAGATGGTTGCTCAACTGGTGTGGCCAGATTGTGGTATGCTTTTGTTCCTCTTCAATTTTGTTCTACTTAAATAATATTGGATGCAAATCTTAGAAAATGCTTCTTGTTAACTTGACACTCTGCCTTATCCAGCTGTGAGGGGGACCTTGCCTTCTACGTAAATGCATTGCAAGACTGCCTACCTCGTATTCCTCCTAACAGCCTGTCAAAGGTATATGTGACTTCTCTGTAATTGCTCCTCATCTGCAAAGCTTTTTCTCCCAATCATGGGCAGTATTTTATTTTCTCCCAAGCATAGTAATCGTAGTTCCGTTTGTTCATCAGTTTGATCAATAGGACTGTGCTTGCTTTCATTTTTTTTAGCTGTAAACCCACAGGTTTGCCATGTGCTTTTCCCCTTATTCTGCATCGTTTGTTGTATAAGTGCTTTCATGATATATATAAGCAGCTGTAAGTATCGTAAAATGAGAACATGCTTAAGAGATTGGTATCGCCTATATAAGTAGGTAAACACAAAACATACAGTATAAGCCTGTAGTAGAAAAGTCAAAAAACTTTTATACAATTTAATTGTGTAGTGTGTACAGCATGTAGAAAACCGTGTGAATCATCAATACAATATTTGATTTACGCGGTCCACATGCTGGTTCATACAATTCGCCGCCCGCTCTTGTATTTGTAATAACTTGTCTTGAGTTCAATTAAATGTTGATGGAAAAGAACCATATCTATGTCACCTTATTTCTAATAGATTGACCCTAAAATAACATATCTAAATTATAAGAAAGCCTATAGATGCTACAATAGCAGAAATTGCATCCCGCAAATTTCTATTTGTTCGAGTATGTAAATAAATTGCAAATACAATCAAAGTAATAAATGGCCAAGTTTCTTTGGGGTCCCAATTCCAATACGACCCCCACACTTTATTAGCCCATACCGCTCCCGAAAGGATTCCCATGGTTTAAAAAGTAAATTCTTAAATTACAACTTTTGACCATTAGTATAAAACTAAAAAAGTTGATTATAAGACAACTTTGAGCAGTTACATCCTTGTTGCTCGATGTATAATGAGATTTTAGACTTTACACACATTTGTGGCTCTAAATTTTCCATAAACTACTGTCATCAAGGAGACTCGAAACAAGTTTTCAAGAAATTAGTCCTCTTGGCTATAGCAGCCAATATTGTTACCATTTTTTTGTTTTTCGATTTTCGAGCTTTTTTGTTTCTCAATTGTTTTGCAAACTTCTCCTACTACTGGTTATTCTTCTCGTGTGACAGCTTTATTGCTTGATTGTCTGTTTTTTATATTTTGATGTAACCATGAGAATTACACTTTTTCCTAGAATAATTTTCACTTTTTCGAACTCATGTTTGGTTATAAGATTTATCCAACTTGGAGTTGGATTTGAAATTTGGGAAAATGCTCCAAACCTGTTTTCCCTCTCCATCTTCATGACTTCCAAATAAAATGCTCTCCTCTCTCCTTTGCAAAAAGTATAACCAAACACTACTCCATCTTCATAAATTCCAAATAAAATGAAAAATATTTGAAATCTTTGGCCAAACGCCTACTTAATTCTCAGTCAATTACCAATCTCTAATACTTATTTCTTTTAACACCGAATAATATGATTTCAGGATACCTTAAAACTATTGTATCATATATTTCTCTTGGTATCTGATGCAGGCACATGGAATGATTGAGATGCCAAACCCTCCCCCAAAGCTCTTAATATTCGAACCTTTTGTTGAGACTGATGACATAGTTGTTGCATCCAAATCCCGAAACGAGAATGTGCACAATTTGCTCTGGAAAGGGGATAGTAGATGGGTAGAGGTCACCGTAGGTGTTGTAGGAAAACGTGGATCAATGCGTTCATTGACTCCTAGTGTAACCGTGAAAGAATCTGGAGGCATATTATCTCTGGAGGAGAAATTCCAAGGTATCTCTTCATTGTAATTTTTGCAGTGTAAGACATTATATCGCTTCCAGTGATTTGAACTTTCTCATTGTCTCATTTATGCATGCTCCAATATGTAACCACAGTTCTATGCTTGTAGTAAAAAAGAAAAGAAAAGATAAGCAGGTAGATGGTCTTGTCCCTAGTTATTCCTTAGCCATAGGTTCATTGAGTAGAGCTTATTGATTCTAGTTGAAACCATTAAAATAATAAGCTTCATGGGGGCATACTGTGGTTTCTTCTTGTCAAATGATGACTAAGACATTACATGGTTCCGACTGCAGGTGGAACCGGCATCAATCTGACTCCACCACCACCTTCTATTATGAGGTTTGTCATGAAGATTCATCTTGTGGAAACTGTATTAGATATGACTACCAGATTTATATCAATATACATTTCTACTTAAAAGTAGTTATTTACTAAGCCAGAAATTGTTCTTTACAAGATGTACTTTTCTGTGTCTCAAGATTACCTACATATTGCTCACAATCACTTTATTTCTTTTCTTTCTCAATCAGTAGTGCCGCCTTGGAAAGGTGTAAAAAGCGTATTGAACTTATTGCAAACACTCTACAATTAGAAGGATTTTCGCGTATTGATGCATTTGTTCATGCTGACACTGGTGAGGTATGTTATTGCTGAGATTCTTTCAATTGATTGAACAGTAATGAAAGTGAATTTAATACTTCATAGTTAATAATATCATTAAAGAAATGTGTCTTTTCCAGCAAGTTGTAGTTCATGATGTGCCTCTTGAGATAATTGTGACACACTCATGCTAATTATACGAGTGCACAAAGAACCATGGTGAAGAGTTTACCATGTTGTTTAGAAGGCTGTAGTACTCTACTAAAATTTTCAGAGTATTCATCGTTTTTATACAAGATTAGTATAAGAGGTTGAATCACCTGTCCAAATTGGTCGTTTGCGGTTGAATTGGGACCAAAATATCATTTTAGAGGCAATATTTATTGTCGAGTTAATTCAGTAGTAGAACTTGAGGAATCAGAACTTAATAAAAGGATTTCTGCAAACTGCAACACTTAACATGTCATACAATTGATAGAATCACTTTTACTGCAAATCAAACTTAAAGTAAAATCAGGAAAGGAGGAGTAGTCAGATAACTATTTGCAGATGTATTATAAGATCTAATTGGATGTATCGTTATTTTGCGGTCACAGGTACTGATTATAGAAGTGAATACAGTTCCAGGAATGACTCCTTCCACTGTCTTGATTCATCAGGTGATAGATCTGCTTCTTCTTCAATGACCACATATGTTTGCAATTTTGGACCAAGTTTATGCTATTTGTAATTATCAACAAAAGGACTATATACAATGTCTTATATAAAAAAAAAAGGTTCAGTGAGCAATTCGAATAAGTTAAACTTCAACGATTGACATTATCGTGTTTATTGTATTTAGGCACTTTCAGAGCAACCTCCCCTGTATCCGCAGCAGTTCTTCCGCACGTTGCTTGATCTGGCATCAGAGAGATCTATGTGAATATAATTATATCAGAAGATTTCAGGTTGTTCATTTCTTTCTTTCTATCTGTTCTCCATCCATCATTTTCCTTCCTATGTTGTATGTTAATTCAAGACTCTTTGAAAAATGTTGTGGAAGAAGACTTGCCTTTTCAGAATCTTTGTTATCTACTAAGTGTACATGTTGAACTACTATAAATGCAGATCCCATCTCAATAATTCTTGTTCCTATAAAGTGTCTATCAAACATAAATCGATTGGTGTGCAAGTTTAAGGGGCCGCATAGGTACTACTGTTTACAGGCTATTTTGTAAACTAGATCACCCAAGAGCATTGGACTATAATTATCACCTACTTTTAATACAACTGTTCAACCTTTTGAAATTTCCATTAAATTGTTAATGCAATATATGATGTTATTAATATTGGGTAACTTACATAAATCTCACCAGTTTAGAGCTAATAACTTTCTCCGTCCAACAATAATTGTCCACTATACTGAAAATAGTTGTTCAACAATACTTGTCCAATTTAAAAAATCAAGAGATAATTTACTTTTTGTAATGATTTTACCCTTGCTATTAAATACTATTTATCATCTAACACATTTCTCAAAGCATTAAATTTAATAAAGCCAAAGGATAATATAGTAATATTACCTCTATTATTTATTGTTTCTTTAGGAGTGTGACAAGTCAATAGAAGACAATTATTGTTGGACAGAGGGAGTACTTAGATTTATGCTAGTTTGTAATATTACAAATCTTATCAGACTTTGAACTTCGGATACATGAATTTGGCATGTCTAGATATCTATATCTTGGATAAATGGGATCAAAATTAGGTATAATTTATTTTAAATACACTGTATCCGAGTGGATTTGCATGTATCCTACTCTCTTGCTCGTTATTATCCTCTCTTGCTCGCCGCTCTTCCTGATTCACATATATTTGGGAATCTCTCTCCTTCTCTCGCTTGCTTCTCTTCATATTTTAGTGTATCTAATAGCAAACATTCATGTATCTGACTTAGAAATCGGGAATGAAACTATTAACTTTTTTCTTAATAATTAGCACTTTTTTGGTCAGCAGTTGTTAGTAGGGGTGTACAAAATCGAACCAAACCGCAAATCGAGTCAAATCAAACAAAAAACTCGACTAGTGGTTTGGTTTGACTTGATTTGGTATTGAGAAAAAAAACCCGACTATATTTGGGTTGGTTTGGTTTTAACTAAAAAAAACTAACCCGAGACCAAACCAACCCGACATTATATATGTAATTTTAAAATTTTATTTTATACATAAAAATATTTACATTATATAATTTTAAAATATTTCTTATACTATTTCATAGTTTTTATCTTTTAATATATTATTTTAAGTTTAAAACTTAGAATTTGGATTGGACCAATAAAGATTATAGTTCATAGATGTTGATAATTATAATAAAACTTAAATCAAAATCAAATTAATACTAATGCAAAGAGAAAATCAATTCAACACTAAGAAAGACAATAGTATTGAATATTTATTCTTTAGTTTTACATTGGTTTAGACAATTAAAATACATAATCTAACTTTAATTTTCCTTAAATATTTAGTAATGTAACTAATACTTATTAAACTTATTTTAGCATGATTTAGTACTTTTAAATTATGATCATTTTCATTATTACTTTGCAATATTTATTTTATATGATGATTTCATTATTATATTTTATTGAATATTTTAGTGTCATCACTCATCTCATATTTTGTATTATTTTCTTAAGAAACACCTTACATAATTGTATTTTGATTGGACTAAAGAAATATTTGGAGCACAAGTTAATTATATGTTTGTATGCAAACTTTACCGAAAAAATCCAAAAATTTGAAAAAATTCGAGGTTTATTAGTTTGGTTTGATTTATAAATTTAAAAATTCGATACAATGGTTTGGTATTTGAAAAACCTGAACCAACCCGATGTTGAAAAATCCAAAAAAATCCAAATTTTATTAGTTTAATTTGGTTTATAAATTTAAATTTTTTACACAAATAATTTAATTTGTTATTTAAAAAATTCAAACCAATCCGATCACGTACATCTCTAGTTGTTAGTTTTCCTAAGTAGTCCAAGAAGTACAACATCACATGGTTTCTCCACTGTAATATTAGCTGCAGCCAGTGGTCACAAGATAGTCAAATTAATAAATTCTGACTTTAAATACAGATCCAGAATGAGAAAAACAAAAGTCTTACCTATAAGTTGGATATTCCAATACAACAGGAGTCTATCAATAAAAGTCAATCAAACATCGATATTAATGAATAAATAAGTGGGTTAGGTACCTAATCTCCCCTACTTGTTAGTGGGGGACCTTTCTTGCTTATGCACCTTTATTTAGATTCTTTATATTTTTGAATTATCGACGAAAAATATCTTCGATAAAAATCAACAAATCTCTTGGTCAAAAACTAAGGAAATAATAGCAGTCACTGAAATCTCAAAGCTTTAGTTCCAAGACTATACATGTGATCTTAATTTGTCCTATAGATTGAACTAAAGTCATATCTCTATCAAAATGTCTCCTTTTTTATTTTATTTTAAATTTATTATTATTATTTTTAAGTAACATGAGTGAATTTACGAGTTCGAGCCCTAAAAAGAAATTATTTTTTAAAAGACTAGACTTTCCGATGAAGATTCAGATTTATCGGACCACATGAATGAATACTCCTTCTAGTCTATATTAAGTGAATTGTTGGATTTTTTTCTATAGCCCAAAATAAGTGAATTGTTCAAAGTTCAAGAAAATTGTTATGACTTTCCATTTTATATACCCCTACAATTAATATGACTTTCGGAAGTTTCAACAAATTTTAAAGATTCCAAATTTCTCTTTTCAAAAGACTAATTAATATGAAAAATGGCCAAAATAGTAAAATTGATCAATCTATTAATAATTTATTAATTACAGTATAAAATAGAAAGTGTCCATCTACTATGAGACGAGAGAATTTTTACCTTTTATTGAATGAAATTTTTAACAACTTTACATTTTTAAAAATAATTACTTTGAGAATAATCAAAAAGGGCAGTAGTGAATTAAAGCTTCAGACATCTGAGTGTGTGCCTTATGGGTCATGGATAGTGGGAAGTGTGAACTAATATATACTAATCTTTCATCCATAAATTATGAAAAAGAAAAGAACATAGACAATAAAATAATTTGGTACTCAAAGTTTTGGCTTTTGGGAAGTAAAATACAAATGTGTACTAAGAAGAGAGAGAATGAAACTCAAATTAAAAAAAAACAAAAAAACTAAAACTTCAATCAATAATATCCCAATTTAAACCGTAACCAGCCTTATATTTTTGAAGCATCTCCTTTTCTTTTAATAAATATTCTTGAGTTTCGATAGAAATGCCGCTGGAAGTATATATATTGCTTAGATCAATTCTTTTTTGTATGAATAAACTTTATTGTTAAATAACTAAAATCCTTCCGTTCTTAAGAAAAAAAAACTAAATATATCCCAATTTTGACTTTAAAAAACAACAACTAGTCAAGCTGACAACTTTTTAATTTCTTCTATCAATTTGAAATAGGAAAAAGGAAGAAATTACATCAACTTCAACCCAATAAATCTATATGTTAAGCTCTTCTAAGTTAGGAATTAAAATTTTTACCCCAAGAAAAAATAAAATATACATTACAAACCAACACAATTTCTTGAAGTAGTAACTCCACCATCCACAACAAGATTATGTCCACTTACATATCTTGATTCATCACTAGCTAAATACAAAGCTGCCTCAGCAATATCTTTAGCCCTTAAAGTTGTCCCTTTTAAATTCCCCAAACTCCTCACAAAATCTTCAATTTTCTCAACTTCTTTTTCACTAGGCAATCCAATATTCATTTCTCTTTCTTCATCTCCATCTCCATCTCCATGGCTCCATGCATTAACCAACATAGATGTTGCAACCCCAAATGGTGAAATACAATTAACTCGAATCCCGTACCGTCCCAATTCGCACGCGACATTCTTAGTTAGCCCTACTATCGCGTGCTTGGAAGACGTGTACGTGTGTGGCCCGAGTCCTCCCAGGACTCCGGCCACACTAGACGTTGAAATGATGCACCCATGCCCTTGTGGGATCATCACACGAGCCGCGTGCTTCATTCCCAACGCGGCTCCTCGTACGTTAACAGACATCACACGATCGAATTCGTCTGGATCGAAGTTGATTATGCTCTTTTTTTGGCTTGATTGACTACCTAAAACACCAGCATTGTTGAATAAGATATCGATGTGTCCGAATTTTGAAATTGTTGAGTCGATTAAGTTTTTGATTTCGTCTTCAGATGTTACATCACAATGAATGTAAGTTACTGATGATGAAGAAGAAGACAACATGTTTGCTAATGTATTTCCCAGAATGTCTTCTACATCTGCTATTACAACTTTAGCTCCATGTCTTGCGAAGAGTCGCACTGTTGCCTCTCCAATTCCTCTAGCTCCACCTGTTACAATCGCGACTTTCCCTTCCAATCTGTAAAGGTCATTGTCACAGAGGGCGGCTCAATAAAACTAGTGGTCTAAAGTCAAATTATATAAAGAGGTGCGCTTTTGACACTTCAATTAATAAATTTGTCAACAAGCTTAGCTAATTCTTGATAGCTGAGAATGTGGAATAGAATATGATCTAAAAGCCTGGAAAAATAGTAAAATCTTTGCAGCTTTCTTTTTCTTGGAAAAAATAATTTTTTTTAATATTTTCATAAAAAAAAAATCTTTGCACCTTCCTACTCTCTTAAAAAATGTTGATTGTTTTTTTTTTTTAACAAAAGATGAAAATATAAGGTTCATAACTAGGTTTACATGCAAAAGCATGTATTAATTAGGATGAGAAATATATAGAAAGGAACCACAAAATGAAATTTGGTTTTGATTATTTTGAAAATTAAAAAAAATAATACAAAAAGTTGAAAAAATATTGAAATCAACCAGAAAAGGAAAGAAATGAGATATGTAGCTAATAGCTTATGTAAATTAATTTGTGTACAATTGATTACCTTTTAGTAAAGCTTGGAGGATTAATTTCCATGGCTATGGAATGAACTCTTGCAAATGTCTTTTCAGGCATCAATTGAGCAGGCATTCTTATAAAAATATAAAGAAAGTGATAGTAATTATAGATAATATTATGAGGATAGATGGATTATACTTTTGAGGGGATGGGAGATTTATAGGGAATTCTCATTTAATTAACCCCCCCTATTTTTATGATGGGGGGTTGGGGTGGAGGGGGGGGGGGGGGGG
>JAJOOH010004877.1:0-13217 GCA_029582605.1 Solanum gracilifrons
CTTGTCCTTTGAACAATCTTCACTCATATAAATTTCTTAGCCAACTAATTTTTTTTCCCAAAACACATATCTCTTTGTAGGAAGAATTCTAGTCCAACATTCTTTCAAAAAGTCTTTTATTTTGAAGAGATATTGTTATTGCATGACCTTTCTTCTTACAATAATGTAGTCACTCTCTTTTTTCTTTTTGAATAGAGTAGAATTGTGTATTAATGTGATCAATCACTCTAATACGAAGTTAGACGAAATCTGTTGAAATTATGAATTGTTCACGAGTCATGACGATGACACCGACACACATATAATATCAAATCTACGAAGTTTACTGTTGAAAGAAGTATATATACAACTTGATTTTCAGATATTGATTGACATGAAGAAGAAAAAGAAGAAGAAGAAGAAGAAGGAGAAGAAGAGGAGGCAGAGTTAAGAAGTATATTGTTATTGTATTGTTGTTTATGGATGCTAAAATCTTTTTATAGTCTAAAATATAAATAGTTGTGGAAAATGAAAAAACTTTTAGTCTTTCATTTTTCATTTACTTAAATGTATTTTAATGTAATGAATGTTTTAAATGGTGTGATTAATTGGACAATGCATTTAAACACTTTCAGTTTTTTCAAAATATAAATAAAAAATAGAAAACAAATATAAAATGCCAAAAAAAGAGATAAAAGATAAAAAAGAATGCTGGTCATAGAGAGGTGCCACATAAAATTGTCTATATTCAACTTTATATATATAGAGAGAGATTTGTGGTATACCCACTATTAATGACATCATCAATATGCCCTAATTGGCACATACAGAATACCTCTCTAAGTTTCCATATCTCCACTTTGGTCCCCCCTCCAAAAAATATGGAATAATATATTTATTTGCAATTGTTAAAATTTATATTAGAAAAAGAAAAAAGTCTCCAAACGGAAACAAGAGGAGCTCATTTTTGCTGCTGTCGATTTGTCGATTCTGACGAGTTTTCCGATCGTAATATCCATTTCCAAGGTAAAATCATCATCATCTCCTACTCCATATTCGTGTTTATTCCATTTTCTTTCAAAAATCAAGATTCAAAATTAGTTTCCCGCCACTTTAGAAATTTGAGAAAACTTCCATAATAATCACTTGATAACTCATTATAGATACATTTTAGTATTAGAAAAGCATTAAAAATCTGTTTTGCCATTGCAGGAGCTGAATTTTGAACCACTATCTCATTCAGTCGCATTTTTATACGGATGTCGTACTTCATCGATCGTTAACGGTTGATACTGTAAACTAGTAACTATTTTTGTAGTCTATAATGGCAATAGCTGAATTTGTTATTACTGGTGGTGATTATATGGGAGTATGGGAGGAGACTCCCAAAAGCTGGAATTGGAAATCTTTTAGTAAGATGACAGTGCCCATTGTGTTGCGTCACAATGATTCATTTGACGATATGATTGCAAGCGTAATTGAGGCCGGTGAGTTAACTTGCGTGCCAAATGACTTGGTGATTATCTATCAAATAAATGAGAGGGGAAAAATACATCCCACATTCATAAAACATGATAGGCACGTGAGCTTGTACATGTTAGATATTGGTATTGATGGCTCTAGGCCTACATTGAGGATAAACATCAATGCGAGGCCTTCAATTGAACCAACGAATTCATTTAACGGCGACAATGATTCTATTGGAAATGAAAGATTGGGTGAGCATTCAAAGGAGATCTTGGGTGATAATTCAAATGAGAGTTTGGATGATCATTCAATGAATATACATGATGATCCAACTAATGTGGAAAATCAGCCAGTAGATGCGGAAGATGCCAAACCCGAATGTTGTGAAGAAATGCAGGGAGAACAGAAATTGAGATCACAATCCAACCATTCCTTCTCCGATGGAACTAATTTATGTATATATCAAACTTTCAGTAACAAGAATGAGTTGCAATTGTTATTAACCGAAGTGGCGGCAAAGAATTCTTTTGATTTTTCTATTGTGAAAAGTTGTACCAAATACTTAAAGGAGAAATGTGTATCTCGCAATTGTGCATGGATGTTGTGGGCAAGGAAATATGAGTGTTCGAATAGATTTCGTATCTACAAATACATTGGCGAACATAGTTGTGGCGTTGAACATGCCAATAATGGCCATAGAAAAATTTCAATCAAAGTCATTGCTTCACTTTGTGTAAATATGTATCGTGATGGCAAGGGTCCAAATGTTAAAGGGATTCAAAGAGCTATGTTTAATTCGTTTCATAGTCCAAGTTATTGGAAATGTTGGAAGGGTGGTGTGGTTGCCAAGGAAATGGTCCGAGGGACAGTGGAGAACGGATATTCATGCTTACCGGCTTTTTCCTACATGTTCGAGACACTCAAGGTTGGTTCTAGCTATTGTATCATGGTAAACAAGAATAGTCATAGGTTCATGTATTATTTCTTGGCCTTTGGTGATTGCATTAAAGAATTTGCCCACATGAGAAAGGTAATTGTGGTTGATGACACTCATTTACGTAAATACGAGGGCGTGTTGTTGAGCGTTGTTGCACAAGATATGAAGAATCATGTTTATCCAATTGCCTTTTGTGTCGTGGACAAAGAGAATGATGCATCTTGGACATTCTTCTTTGAGAAGTTGAAGGAGATTGTGGCCGATGAACCAGATTTGTGTTTTAGCTCCGATAGACACAAGAGTATCGCCAAAGGTATTGTGAACGTTTAAAATCATGCTTACCATAGATATTGTATGAGGCACCTCGGTGAAAATCTCTGTGTAAATCATCATTGTGGAGATTACCTTTATCTTTACTACAATGCGGCAAAGGCTTATTCTTTAGAGGAGTTTGACAATCATTTTGTAGAATTCAAGAACAAATGTCTCGTGGCATCCGTCGTCCTTGAGTATGATATTGGTTTTGATAAGTGGAGCAAGGCACATTTTCCTGGCAATAGATATGATGTGATGACCACAAATGTCGCCGAGTCACTTAATGTTATGTTGATAGACGAAAGGGAGTATCCCGTGGCATCAATTTTTAATTCGATTGCTAAGAGATTTGGAGAATTTTTCAGGGAGAGGCATGCATATATCCTTAAATCAATGGGTAATCAAATGGTTCCTTCTGCCGAAAAAATCACAAGAAAGAAAATGATCGAGGGTGACTCCTTATATGTGGAGAATGTAACCGGGGACGACAATCAATTTACCGCGTTCGGTGCAGGTGTTACTGCCTATGTGGACCTACTATAAAAGTCATGTTCTTGTAGGGAATATGACTTGATCAAGATACCTTGTGCTCACGCGATGTCCGCTTTGCGATCGAAGCATGCCAATGAGTATGGTATGAGCATCTATGAGTACTCTTCGCCTTTGTATAAAGTTGAAGCGTACCTTGTTGCATACATGGATTCTATTAATTTTTTCCCTCTCGAGTCGGAATGGTGTGTGCCAGAAGAATTGCTTAATGTGAAGATTATTCCGCCTCTTGTCGATACCAAGCTTGGAAGAAAAAGAAGAAAACGTGTCAAAGGCGTCAATGAGAATTTCAAGAGCAAGAGAAGGAACAAATGTTCAAATTGTAAGAGACCGGACACAAGAGAACTACATGTGTGAACAACAAATCAAACTATGCATTATTTTTAATCAAGCTACTGTTTTTTTTTTTTGCTGCCAGCATTTTGGTCAATTTAGTGTCATCTATTATTGTAATTAGTCGTGATCTAATATAGATCAATCAAAAGATGACATACATTTTGTACGATATCTATTAATGTTTATTATTGAGTCCACCCGTTCTCTATTAAACAGTGTATTATTAGTATATGAAAATTCATGGTATTCATGATGCAATGATTTTAATGCATAAATTAGAATGATTAAAGAAGGAAGTGTTGTAAAAAAAAAGATGATTTGAAGTTGTGTATTTTAATGCATGTGTATTATTATTATCATGCATGTTATTTTTAATGCACCAAATCAAACTATGCATAAGAAATAATTTAAGTAAAACTAATCCAAAAATAACTAATACAAACATTATCTGAATATACACTCTACCAAACAACCCTTAAAGAATTATCAAAAAAACATATGTTACTGTTGAAATTTGTATATCAAAATATGTACTGGTTGTCAAATATATAGACTCCTAGTACAATCGATGCATCTATATGTGTGTGGTGTGTGTATGACCAATGAGATATACACTCTGACATTAGTAAGGTATATTTAGGTTTATATCTATGTTAAAGCATTGTCGATAATGCACCTACTAGAATATGATACTTATATATAGACCAAAACTAGTAGAATTTAAAAAAGACAACAACTAATTAATAATAAATTATTTTTTTGAAATTTATCCAATTAAATAAGTTTAAACAAGTCATATGATCATGTAAGACTCCACATAAATTGGGTGTGGTGATTAGAGATGTATGAGGAAGAGTTGTGGTTATACAATCAACATCCTTAGAACAATGTTTGAGAAAGCATAAGTATGTTGTGAGGATTCTACTGTCTAAAAATTCTGACACGCCCAGTGGGACAATCTCTACCTCTAATCTCAACTTTTCAAGCGTCGAATAATATTAATATGTCTTCACTGTAGATGAACAACTAGCATCTTGACTAAAGCACAAATTCTGGAAAGCCCAGTGGGACAATCTCTACCTCTCATCTCAACTTTTCAAGCATCGAATAATATTAATATGTTTTCACTGTAGATGTACAACTAGCATCTTGACTAAAGCACAAATTCTGGTGCGCCCAGTGGGACAACCTCTACCTCTCATCTCAACTTTTTAAGCATCGAATAATATTAATATGTCTTCACTGTAGATGAACAACTAGCATCTTGACTAAAGCAATTGAAAGCTTCACAAAGTGCGCACACGAATAAGCTGTAAACTTTTCAAGCTAACAAATAAGATGGATAACATGATTAAGAGAAGATTGATCAAGCATCTGAAGCTTCTTAGAATTCAAGACGAAGGAGAATCTTGCAGAAAGAAAACAAGGATCAAAGAGACGAGAGAAGGTTTGATTCGTATTGATCACTTAAAGGACTTTATCATAAAGACCATTGAAGAACATTTGAAGCCCTCGTACAAATCTTCTCTCACATACACAAAGTCGTATACACAGAGGATTGATAACTTGGAAATGTCAGAAGGCTATCAACCTCCTAAGCTCCAACAGTTTGACGGAAAAGGAAATCCCAAAAATGTAACATATAGCGCACTTTATCGAGACTTGCAATGATGATGGTACGTATGGTAATTATCTCATCAAACAGTTTGTTCTTTCTCTCAGCAAAGAAAATTCCTTTGACTGTTATACACAGACCTCGAGCCTGATTATATAGATTGTTGGGAACAGTAAGAGTAAGAATTTCTCAATCGTTTTTGTAGCACAATATGTGTATTTAGTATGATTGAACTTACAAAGGCTCGTCAATGTGAATATGAGCTAGTTGTTGACATTATCAATCGCTGGAGAAGTTTGAGCCTCAATTGTAAAGATCGCCTTCGTAAAACTTCTAGCATAGAAATATGCATTCAAAGCATGAATTGGGGTCTTCATTATATATTGAAAGGAGTAAAACCCAATATATTCAAAGATTTAGAAACTTGTGAACATGACATAGAATTAAGCATGACTATAAGAGGAGATCAATGATCTCATGTCCGTGGCTTTACGAAGGTAAAGATCTTGAAGAACTCTAAAGTGGAGGCAAGTCTGCATCTGAAGATGACTTTGAAGAGTCAATGTATATCTAGACTCTCCTAAACACATGAGCTTAAACTACAAGTTATAATGTTTCTCATCACATGATCCTAAACTGCAAGTTATAATGCTCCTAAATCCACGAGTCTAAATTGTATATCACAAGATTCCTTAAATTCGAGCTAAATTTCTAAGTTGGAAAGCTCTTCAAATTTGAGCTAAACCTTCATATCAAGAAGTTGTTTAAATTTAAGATAAACCTTCAAGATGAAATACTCATTGAAACACGAGCTTAAACTGTATGTCATCAAGCTCTTTCAATTTGAGCTAAATCTTCAATTTGAAATGCTCCTCGAAACACAAGATTAAACTGTATGTCATAAAACTCTTTCAATTTGAACTAAATCTTCAAGCTGAAATACTCCTCGAAACACGAGCTTAAATTGTATGTCAATAACTTCTTCAAATTTGAGTTAAATATGCAAGTTAGAATGCTTCTCGAAACATGAGTTTAAACTATATGTCACAAATCTCTTCAAATTTAAATTAAATCTTCAAGTTGAAATGCTCTTAAATGCACGAGGCTAAACTATATGTTACAATGCTCATATATTTGAGCTAAACCTTCAAATTGTGAAACTTGTCAAAATCCAGTTAATATTCAAATTGCAAAGATCTCAACTTTAAGTCATATACCAGAACTATGTTATGACTTGATTCTCTCCACTAAGGTATGTAGGCAGTTGAAATCATATTTTAAGTTTAGTTGCATGAGTGTAAAAAACCATATGTTCCCACTTGATCTGCCACATGAAAGTTAAATATATAAGTAATCTCTCTTCAAACTTCAGACTTATATAAAATGGTGGTGACTCGATTGGGGCAAACCCCTAAGAAATATTTTTTTTTTCCAATAAAAGTTGAAGTTTCCAAATGCATCCAAGTATACAAGTTGAAGTCTCTAGATTCTCTAAAACAGCAAGTTGAATTCTTCAAATTCCACTTTTGCAAGTTGGGGTATCAAATCAATCAAGTTTGCAAGTTGAACTCTTCAAATTCTTTATGTGTGCAAGATGGAGTCTCAAATCAATCAATAATTTACAAGTTGAACTCTTCAAAATCTTCAAGTCTGCAAGTTAGGGTCTCAAATCAATCATTTATGTAAGTTGGAGTCTCCAAAGTCTACAGGATGTATTCTTCTAGCCCAATGTCATCTAATCCTAGAGGCCCATTTTGATGCTGCGTGGAAAATGATGTGGCATGCCAAGTCAAACAAAGAAGCTAATAGGATCATTTCATGTGACAAAATGACAAGCCCACTTCGTAAAGACCATATGCCATGTCACTTAAATCTGATTGTCCAAAGGGAAACATTTTCCTATCACCACTCCTCTAGTCTACAACTATAACTAGGGGTCCTTATAATTTAGAAAAGGGACCAAGAATTCTGACAAGAAGTTATAGAAAGCTCGTAGATCAAAAGCCACAGATTTCTCTACAATTTCAAGAATTAAAGCATTCAAGCTAAATAACGATCAAAATCAAGACCACCAAATTCAAGATCACGATAAATTCAAGTTCATTAAATATTCAAGAACAAAGTCCAAAAGAACTTGAATTCAAGATCAAGATCATCAAGTTCAAGTCCATATCAAGTTCATCTAATCCACAAAATCAAGTACAAGTTCATCAAAAATTCAAGAACAAGCTCCAAAACCCTTGAATTCAAGCTTAAGCTCAAGGAAAAAAATCAAGATCAAGTCAAGAACAAATTCAAGCTCACTCAAGAGCCCTTGAATTATATCTGAAAAGACAAATTAGAGGAATAATATAGATTGTAACACTCACAGTTTAAAATTAATAAATCAGATTGTTGCGATATTTTTCCGTTCTTGCTTATTATTTTCTTGACTTGAATTTAATTGTCTACACTCTTATTATGAAAAATAGCTACCCATAGCTAGAAATTGAATTAGAAAAGTAAAAGTTGGAAAATATAAACAAAACAAACAAAAAGCTTCCACTATGATTAAGACCATAGCACCACCAACGAATGTGTTGTAGTGGATGGGGCTACTCCTCCCTTAATATGAGATATCAGATTTTGAGTCTTGAGTATAGAAAAATCCTTAGTAGGAAGCGCTCCCCCTCCCAATGGGGCTCTAAGCAATGAAAATCTGAATTAGTCGGTGTCACAACCCAAGGGTGCACCCTAGATGCAACATGGCGTACAAGACCCCGAGAGGCCTCATACAAGCCACTTAGCTTTCATAACATAAGATAATAGAAATGAGCGGGAATTTAAAATAATTTCAGTAAGATCAAAGTTTCTTAAAACGAAACGGAAGTCTAATACACTTGTCTCAAACCATCTAAAACATGAATATCCTTGGGACACAACCCATACAATAGTTCAAACATAAAAGAAAGACATAAGGAAAAATGGTGGTCAAATCTTCGAATGTTATGAGGACTCACCAAATCTTCAATCCTTTCTCTACTAAGATCCTAGCCACGGGTATGCGAGTCGATATCGCTGGACCCTACATTTGGATAAGAAATGTAGGCAAGAGTATGTGCTAGTACAAACATGTACTAAATATGATAACTTACATAAACAACCACATAAGCATAACATAAGCATTAGTCATCATAAGACATAAACCATAAGCATAAGAGTTAGACAATATAAGTCATAAGCATAATCCATGCACATAATAAAACATCATAACATAAGAGGAAAACTTCTTGAAGTAGCCTCAACTTATCATAAGTCTAGACTCGGTTCATCCACCTCTAGTCATTCTTATCATGAAAGGTAACTCAAGCAACAATCCAAGATAATCATTGTTCATAAAAAGTAAATCTCATCTTAAAACATACTTATGATACTTCCATGAAGTAACCCCAAAGCATACTTAGCCAAGACATGGGTAATCATCCTCCACTAGTCTCACTCATCATGGTAGGAAACCTTAGGCCATCATCAAAGCTCATCATAAATCATCCTCATATTTATCTTATCTTTTATAGACATGGGGAAATCACCTCCTTGCCTTTCTATAAAGGCTAATGGGTAGTCACCTATTGCCTTACATAAAGGCTAATGGGTAGTCGCCTCTTGCCTTACACATATGGTCATGGGTATTCGCCTCCATGCCCATCTTATAGGATCATAGGTATTCGCCTCCATGTCATTTCATCATATGACACGGGTATTCGCCTCCACATCATTTTATATATAAGATACGGGTATTCGCCTCCACATCTTTCATTAAGGGATCATGGATATTCGCCTCCATGTCCTTGCTATAAAGACTAATGGGTATTCACATCTTGCCTTGTTACTTGAAAACATGGATTAAGGGTAGTCACCTCACATTCATCCTCATATGACATGGGTAATCACATCAAGCCTTATCAATTTTCACAGTCCTTTAACTTAGATTCATTTTAGTTGAACAATCCTTTCAACCTAGAATCATTCATGTGAGAAAGCCTTTCACATTCATGCATACATTAGGAATCATGTGGGTAAATCCCTTCCACAACAATCCTATCAAATAATCAACAATTCATGTTTAATGCTTTACTCTCAAAGCCCTAATACCCTAATTCATCATACATGCCTCAATCTCAAGACAATTCTAATTTCAAAGCCTTATAAATCATAATTCATCATATATTCTTTGATCTCAATCAATTCATGTGTACATGCTTTACTTTCAAGCAATTTAGGTCTATATGCTTCAATATCAATAATTCTACAATGTATCTCATCAATCCTATATGAATACATCTAAATCCTCAATTTCCCTTTTCATGGCATAAAACCCACTTACATCAATTTCATCTTTCTAGACATGGGTTAGGCATGGGTACATATAAATTCATCCTAAAAACATGTAATTCTATCAATTCAATCATAAACAATCATAATCCACTCATTTGGATAAAAACATATAACATTAGAAGAAACTCTAACTAGAATTGGGGAAACAATAGAGGCTCCATGGATGAAAGGGTTCCATGAATGAAAAACCATCATATCTTGATTACAAAGCCCACAAATTTTTGATGATTGGAGACTTGACCTTGATCCTAGCTTGAAATATTTCTTTTTCTTCAAGTTCTAGAGAGAGAAATATTTGAGAGAAGAGCTTTGGGTTTTCTTTTTGGTTCTTGAGAGAACGACTTAAGTTGGAAGAAATTTGGGAATAGAATGCTTATATGGGATTTTAGATTAAGGGTAAAACTATGTAGTATAGCCTTAAGAAAATTCTGAAAAGACATAAAGGACCCTAACTTAAAAACTAAGGAACCTCACGCTGGAGCTTGCCCAATGGCACTTGGCGACTCGCCAAGTGAACCCTTGGCATCGCCTAAATTTCCAGTAGCTACTCCATGGAGGTAGACCACTTGGCGATAGGGGAGGGCCCTTTGGCGACGTGCCAACTTGGACGACGAGCCCCGACCTGGCTCGCTCAATTTTCCAGTAAGTTGGGCCATGAAGCAGGCCACTAGGTGATGGTGGCTCCCCTTGGGTAATCGCCAAGTAACTCGGCAATAGAACTTCACTTCGCCGAGGTGGCTAAGTGAGGAAATGTTTTCCCTTAACAAATCTGAGGTGTTACAGTCGGACCCCAATAAAAAAATAAAGTGCTACATCGTTATTATTAAAAAAAAGGAAGACTTGCAAAAATCTTGCTAGTTTAGGAGCTAATTACCTAGATACACACAAGTTCCAAGACCAACAAATATAACCATTATTGGAACTAAATGGGTCTTGAGGAACAAGTTAGATGAACATGGAATTGTAACAAGAAATAAAGCAAAGCTAGTAGTTCAAGGATATAATCAAGAGGAAGGCATAGACTAAATGAAGCATGTGCACCAGTGGCAAGACTAGAAACAATCTGGCTCTGTATAGCCTTTGCTGCCTACATAGAGTTCACACTATATCAAATGGATGTGAAAAATGTCTTTTTAAATGGATACTTAAAAGAAGAGGCATTTATGAAACAACCACCAGGGTTTGAAAGAATTGACTATCCTGATCATGTTTATAAGCTCGATAAAGCTCTTTATGGCTTGAAACAATCTCCAAGAGCATGGTATGAAAGACTGTCAAAATTCCTTCTAAGTCATGGTTACACAAGAGGTAAAATCGACAATACTTTATTTCTTAGAAACAAAGGGAAAGACCTGCTGATTGTACAAGTATACATTGATGGCATCATCATTAGAGCGACAAATAAACACTCACAAAGGAATTTGCAACATTAATGAGCAATGAGTTCGAAATGAGCATAATCAGGGAACTAAACTACTTTTTGGGACTTCAAATCAAGCAGACTTCATCATGAACACTAATCCATCAGCAATAGTATGTGAAGGAGTTGCTAAAATGATTCAAGACAGAAGATACAAAAGAAATAAATTGTCCTATTTCCACAACTACAAAGTTAGATCTAGAGGGAACATGGTACAGATGTGCAGTAAAAACTTTACAGAGCCATGATTGGGTCACTTCTATACCTTACAACTAGCGGGCCGAATATTGTCTTCAGTGCGGGTCTTTGTGCTAGGTTCCAAGAGAATTCTAAAGAACCTCATCTAAAGGAAGTCAAACAAATTCTAAGGTAGTTAAAGGGTACCACTGACCTAGGACTACGGTATACAAAAGGAAGCAATTTTGAACTGCTAGGGTATGTTGATGCTGACTATGCAGAATACTTAGTAGATCAAAAAAGTACTACATGCATGGAACACTTCTTAGGATCATGTCTAATCTCATAGGAAACAAAGAAACAAAACTATGTAGCTTTATCTACTGTTGAATATGAATTCGTAGCGACTACTTCATGTTGTGCGCAACTTCTTTGGATAAAACAACTCAAGGATTTTGGATTAAATATTAAATGTGTTCCAATTTTCTGTGATAACACAAGCGCCAACAACATAGCCAAAAATTCAGTTCAACACAAAAGAACAAAACACATTGACATCAAACATCACTTCTTCAGAGACAATGTAGAAAAAGGTTTGATTTCAATGAACTTCTATACCATTGATAAGCAGATTGCTGACATCTTTACCAAAGCCTTGAGTAGAGAACACTTTGAAAGGAACAAGTTGGAACTGGGGATGATTAAGATAACATGAGCATTCTTCAATCACTGGATACCATATCCACATCAAAGCACAAAAAATTCTCATACCAAATCTTTATTGCTAATCACTACATCGCTTGAACTCCAAAATTATTCATGCACTATAACTATACATTTACAATTGTTTCAGGGATAAGGGAGAATTTGGATCCAGAACTTGATGCTAATCATGGGATTATTTTTAGGTATGTACATTATACTTGCTTAACAACTTATGAAAAACATGACGCAAACATATAACTTGATCCCTCCCACATGTCCGATTAGAAAAATATTAATCCATGCCTACTCTAAACTAAAAACTGTCATTTCAAATCAAATCACACCACTCCCAAGATAAAAACTCGTCAACTTCTCCTTCCCATTCTTAAAAAGAAAAATTAAAACTGCCATTTTCTTCTGCTCCTCTAAATACTCATATTCCCAAAACTATCTAAAAAAATTCTCTGAAAATGGATCCTACTCCTAAACTAGCCCTCATACCCTTCAAAGAAAAATTCAACCCAAACACCATACCAGATGTCTTCTACATTGACGCTCTAGGTGTATCTCACATTGCATGCCCAATAACTGAAGCGGGCTCAACTCAGGGGGAATTAATCATCCAGGAGATGGGTGAAATCGAGACTGACAGGGTGATTCCATCAAGTGAGGGGAAAAAAGCAAAGGTCTTTGATGATGAAACTACTGTTGAGTGTGAGGGGAAATCTGATCTACCCTCCTAGGAACATATCTGAGGATCGATTCCTGATACTGATTAATTCTTTTGTTCAAATTTCGTATGTGTTTAACTCATTAATATTATAAATGGTATATGATTGACATATATGTGAACGTGCTATCATTAAATTTAGAGCAAAATTGGTATGACATGTGCTGGTTAAAAGTCTATTTGTCACTTTTTTTCCTTAATTAATTATCAAAAAAATTGGTGTTGCCTGGATATTTCTGGTGCTAACAAAATAATGATAAGAAAATTACAGCCGATTTACTAGCTACTGTGCGCATGTATGACTAAGAGGAATTATTATTATTATTATTATCATTATTATTATTACTATTATTATCTTTATTATTATTATTTTAAATACCAAGATATTGATAATATTATAACGAGAGATTGATAAATTTTGATGGAACGACTATAGTTGGGAACCACTTAATTCCTGCTAAAAAATTGATAAACTAGTTTTGGTAGGAAAATTTAGATATATCTAAAAAAGATTGATTTCAATTAAGAATGTGGTTACACATCTTTTTGTGAAACACTTAAAAGAAATTCAAGGATGCGATTACACACCTTGACAAAATTATTTTAATAACTA
>JAJOOH010004878.1:0-12621 GCA_029582605.1 Solanum gracilifrons
ACTGAGAATGCAACAATTAAACTGATAATGATGCATTCATAAACTGAGGCATGTATAACTGAATAACTGAGATATCTGACCTAGCATGTGTAATTCAAGAACTAAAGAAATACATAGCTAGGGTTCTGAAATTCATGCAAGAAACGATGTAATAACATGATAAACTGATTTGGAACATCTAAATAACTAATTCATGATGATCTACTGTAATTCTAGAAACCCTAGGTCTATTCATAATAAGGGAATCAAGAATCTGACTGAATTCTAGGGACCTAATGGGCGAAAGGAACCCACTAGTGAAATTCCACATACCTGGTAAAGAATTCCACGGAGAAATCTATCGATTTTAGTGCTGGAACTGAAGGAACCTTCCTGCGTTCTTGAACTAGGCTTCTTGACCTCTTTTCTCCTCGTAGCGTTCTAATTCTTCTAAGTTTGATTAATGATTTGACTTAGGTAAGTTTTAGTTATGTTTCTAGGCTTAAACTGATTAAAATCTCATGATTTAGGGTTTAAACGACGTATCTTAGGGGTTAAATGAAATAGGAAAAGACCAAAAGACCCCTGAATTAATTGCTGTCAGAGTGATCGACCGACTGGACTGACGGGTCGTCAATCAATCGACGGACCGTCGATTGGGTCCGTAGGTCGAGTCTGCCCGACAGGGCTTCACTAAAACGAGCATAACTTTTTACTCGGAGGTCGGAATTAAGCAAACTCAGTGGCGTTGGAAATATAATTCAATTCTCTATCATACCATAGGTCATGGGACACACAATTCCTTTTGTGCTAAAATTTATGACCATCTGAAGTTGACCCAACAATAATTTTCAGCTAACTAGCTGCTGACCGTTATCTACGGTCAGACCTACCGACCGTGGATCGAATGACAGTCCGTACTGGTTGACCGTAGTTTGTTTCAGAGGCTAGGTAAGGGAAGTCTCGATCCACGGACTCAGACCACGGACCGTGGTCTGATCTACGGACCGTAGGTCTGTCCGTGAGTCGGGACTTAGCCAATTTTCTGAGCTGGTTTGGGGAGGGGTTGCAGTGGTGAACCACGGACCACCAGCACGGGCCGTGCTTTGACCTACGGTCCGTGGATGGTGACCGTAAGTTGCACCTGCAACTTCTCATAAGCTGCATTTTTGTCTGTTTCGAATACGGGGTGTTACAGTTGTACCCCTTGTTTTTAGACTTGTCGTTAGTAGAGTTTTGGTACATTGACCTTCAGGTTGTAGGGGTTGTTTTTCGCAAATATCTAGGTAATTGGTTTATTAAACTTTCGGAGTTTATGGGAACTACATTTTTCTTTAGTCATTTAAACCTGCCTCCGTATTTTATAATGTTCTAATTTTTGGTAAGTTGTATAGTTGGATTGCAGTAACGGTTCTCCCACCTGGGGTTAGTGTGGGTATCAATCACGACGATTTGGGTCGTGACAATTTTGGACCATAAATTTTAAAAGTCTTCCTTTCTTTCTTAAACTTCATGTCGAGTCAAACTACCTCACATAAAATGAGACAGAGAGAGTATTATTTATAATATTTTTGGAAGTACTTTTTTAAAATGGCTTTTCAGAAAAATGTTTTTGAAAAAAAAAACAATTTCTGTCTGGCTTATTCATTTGAGAAGTACTTTTCATAAGCAAATTATGTTTGAGTAATCTTTTTTACAAAGTGTTTTTGATAGTCAAATTACAAAAAAGGACAACTATTAATGTACTTTTAATATTAAAATTATTAAATGCAGAGAAACTATTTGAAATAGATATTATAAAAAATTAATTAGATTTTCTTTTTTTCTAATTCTGCAAAATAATACTTAAAATAATATATAAACATAAAATAAATTATAAATTTATTATATAAAAATAAAAAATAAAATTCTTATATGAAATATAACCAAACTTAAGAAATATGCTAATTAATTAATGAGAGATATATTTGTCAATATGTATATATGAAAAATGATATTTTAGTCTTGAGAAAAATAATTCTTGTTTCTTTTTTTTTTTATAAAAAAAAACATAAATTTTAAGCTTCTTCCCAACCGCAGAAAAACTGCTTCTACTCTCATTTAAAAGCACTTTTACTGATTTGCCAAACACCTTATTTTTAAACAAAAGTGGTTTTTCCCCTCAAAATAAGTGCTTCTAGCCTCCCAACAGTAATGCCAAACATGCTTTAATCTTCCGTATAACTGAATTTCTCCATTAACCATTAATTTAGCCAACTTATATATTCATTTACAAAAAGATTGTAGACTTTAAAGAGTTATAGTAATAGTAAATAAAAACTAACTTATAATTATTAGATATATGGGGGAAAACCCCAAAAAGGCAAAAACCATGACAAATGAACTATATAAATGTTTGAAAATGGTTTTCATTTCCTAGGATTGCTTTAGACCATCTCCAACACACCTCTATTTTAATCATCATTTTCTATAGGCATAATGGTCTGGGAGGCCCCTGTACTTGTCTCAGTTTGTCACCTGGACCCTTCTACTCACGACTTTGCCAACTGAACCCTCGAACCCACTAAAACCCAACATTTTAAACCCTTTTTTTACTACTCAGTGGTGCGTGAAGTACAAACACCACACGTAGCTTTCTCATCATTTAAAAATGCCACGTAGGAAATGACATGTTAAAAATAGGCTAATTTCTTTCTCTTCCAAACATTTCTTTCTCATTGCCTTTTCAACTAGACCCTCGTACACTCTCTAGTCCCGATTTAGGTTGTTGATCACTGTGATTTTTTTCGATTCTCTAAGGCGTTTGAGTTTGTGTTTCACTCTATAGTTGTAAGTTTGTTAACTGATTTTCATTCTCTTTGTTTTGCAGTTGTTTTTGGTGTTTCAGTTTAAATTTTGTTGTTTTAGGGTTTAGCACTTTTGCAGAGGTTATGGTGTAATTTTTGGGAGGAGTCTGATTTTTTACATGCCTAACAACAAGCCTAATAACAATTTGTAGAAATATTATTCATTCAATGGCATTTGCCGTGAATATGTTTTGAATCTATGGTTTTTTCGTAACTAAAATATTTTATTTTTTATCAATTATGTTGGATTTCTTTCTTGTTAGTGGTCCAATTGGATTATATCAGATTATTATAGAGATTTTTGTTGTACTCCATAAAGAATTACTTTAAAATTAGGCTTTTTTTTGTCAATTAGGACGTTTTTGTCAATTAATGCTTTTTCTTCATTTAGGACTTTTTGTCAATTATTTGAAAGTATCCTCATGACTTTGCAGGCATGGTAAGAAGATGTCTTCAACAATTATTATACTTCAAATGCATTATGGAGGTTGTTTTTTATCAGACCCTGAACGCAGGTATGCCAATGTAATTTTTGATCTTGAAAAAAATAAGAATTGATATGGATGAGCTACATATCATATTTTTTCAGAAATTAGCTACTGAATTGGGATTGAAAAAAAGTTGAAACCTTTGGGTGCAAAGTTAACAAAAGTGGTGGTTTTTATATGTTGAATAGTGATGCTGATGTGTTTGTGGTTTTTATATGTCAAGATTTATTAACAACTTAAAGGGTGGGGACTTTGTTGATGTGTTTGTGGTACATCAAATTAGTACTCCTTTAATTGTTGAGAATCCTAATGAGGAGCAACTAGCCCAAATCCCCCACCTACTGTTATAAATGTTAGGGCTGATGTGTCTTCCCCTTAACGATATGATAAAAAATATAATACAAATATGAAAGAAGATCATCAACCTATGGTAGACACGGGAAAGAATAAGGAGAGTGTTGCTCCAGACGTTTCTTTATAGGAGTTAGATGAGGATGACGGTCAAGGTCAAGGTAATGACTTTTCTTTCTACCACCTTCAAACATCTGATGAATCTGATGTAGATGTAGATGTAGATGCTGAACAATATAATTTTGAGTCACTTTATGATGTTGTGAGAACATTAATGACTTAAGTGACTTGGATAGTGAGTTTATTGAAGTTAGGCAGTCAAACACTCAAGAACATGCTAGTAAAGAGAAGATTGCTAGAATAAATGTAGAGGAGATACCTTCTGATCCTGTAGGTATAGAAGCTAGATTTAAAGATATTAATAAGAATAAGAGGGGAAGATATGAAGGAAAATTGGGTGGGGATGACCTGAATTTTGATAGCTTAGATCGTGGCAGTGAAATTAGTGAAGATGAAGGGGATCCTATTGAGTCTGATGAGGTTGAAGATCCACCTGCTAGGAATGCAAGTACAAAGGTCTATTTTGACCAAAATGCCAAAAATAAATTCTTTCAGTTGTATATGGTTTTTGTGAATAATGTTGAGTTTAGAGAAGCCCTACAAACTTACTCTATTTAGAAGGGTGTGAACCTTAAGCTTAAACCTAATGAAAAGGAGAGGATCAGGGAAAAGTGTAATAAGAAGGGTTGTCCTTGGCATATACTTGGAAGTATTAATGGTAATACTGGAAATTTTATTGTGAAGACATATTTTCCTTTCCATAAGTGTTGCAAAAGAACAAGAAACAAGTTATGTACTCCAAAGTAGATTAGTAAGACTTACAAAGATAGAATCATAAGTGCACCTAGCATCAGACTCCATCACATTCAAAGCTCGGTAAGAAAGGATTGTGGATTTTATGTTAGTAAAACAAGTTGTAGAAGAGCAAAAATAAAAGTCTTGAATGAGCATATGGGTAATTTCATAGAGGAATTTGTTAGATTGTATTATTATGTTGAGGAGTTGAAGTCTACAAATCCAGGAACTACTGTGGTTGTTAGGACATCCAAGAATACAAAATTCTTGGAAAAGAGGTATTTATGGGGATTTATATCTGTCTTGGAGCACTAAAAAGTGGATGGATGGATATTTGGTTTTGATAGTGCATTTCTAAAAAAATGTATGTAGAGATGAACTATTGACTTGCATTTCCAAGGATGGAAATAATCAGATGTACCTTGTAGCTTGGGCAGTAGTTAATAAAGAATCCAAGGACACATGGTCTTGGTTTATCAAGTGCATTGAACATGATTTGGAGCTGACATAAACTGAAGGTGAAGGACTCACAGTTATGTCTGATATGTAGAAGGTATGAAAACACTTTGTAGTCTTTTTTTTTACTTTGCTATAGCAATTTCTATGTTACACTTATATTCCTATTTTCTTGGCATGCCTTGTTTCTTCGATAGGGTCTTCACATAGCACTTACTTATTTATTGCCAAATGTTGAGCATAGATGGTGTGCTAGAAATATATGGGCCAACTGACAGAAGGTATGGAGGGGTGAAGAAAGGAGAATTTTTTTTGGCAGGTGGCCAAGGCTCCATTCGAAGTTCATTTATAATCAAAACTTGATGAAATGAGTGTGTTGGGAGAAAGCATTGCGGAAGCTTTGTTAAAGTACAATAAAGAGGCATGGTTTGGGGCATTATTCAAGGATCATAGCAAGTGTGACATAGTTGAGAATAATATGTGTGAGACATTCAATTGTTGGATTTTTGAAGCTAGATTCAAATCAATCATTACTATGTTAGAGGAAATTAGACTCAAAAGCCATGGAAAGAATGACTCAACTGGGAGATTTTCTTAAAATTGGGTAACTGATGTGTCACCTATGGCTATACAAATTCTTAGTGAGAGTGCTAAACATGCAGCCATATGTGAGGTTAAATTCAATGGAGATAATGACAATGAGATTCAGGATCCACCATATAAACATGTTAATCTCAAAAGAAAGTGTGTAGTTGTAGGTCATGGAAACTGAAGGGAATTCCTTGTGCACATGGAATTACTGCAATGCATTACAATGATTTAGATGTTGAGTCATTTATTGATCAGTGGTACAAGAAGGAAACATAGCTGAAGACATACAATAAGTTCATTCAACCTATGGCAAACATGAAGATGTGGCCAAAAAGTACAAGACCATCCATTGAGCCACCTGAAATCACTCATATACCAGGAAGACCAAGAAAAAATGGTCAAAATATAGTGTTGAGCCTAGTAAGAAGATGTTTGGAAAGGCTAGGGTAGAAAATTGAAATGTTCTTTGTGCAAGAATTTTGTACATAACAAGAAAGGTTGTTCAATTGCTGTAAGTTTTGCCTTAACTTCTTCAACTTTGTTGATGAAATTTATTTTTATCAATACTTCTGAATTCAGTTTGGAAAATTGTGTATGTAGAAAAAAGGCTATACTATCGGAACTGCAAGAACTAGCACCGGTGGAAGTGGTGGTGCAACTACTTCAGCAGCTTCTACAGGTGTAACTACTGGTGCAACTACTTCAACAACAGGTACTGGTGAAAGTGTTGTTGCAGCTACTAAAAGACCAGCCACTACTTCAACATCTTCTGGAAGTGCATCTACTGCTGCAAATATTGCTACAACATGCACCGGTGGAAGTGGTGGTACAACTACTAAAAGACCAGTCACTATTTCAACAACACCTGAAAGAGAAACAACTACTGGTGGAAGTGCTGCAAATATTTCTATAAATTTTGCAAGTTCTGTTCAACCAACAAGTCAATTTAGTACTCAATAGTCAATTATTGGTGCCAGTGGATCAAATAAGAGTAGCAAAGTTAAAAGAGGTAGTGTAAATCCCGCTTATAAGAGGCCAAGAACAACTGTTTTGGTGTGCTATATGGAGAAAATGGTAGTGTGATAGAGAGGGTAAGTATTATCATTTAAGGACCTTTAGTTTGATTCTATAGAATCTCTAACTGGTATCATTATTGCCTTTTCAGACTGACAGAGTGTTACATAGTGCTACATTGAAGAGTTCAGCGCATACCAATATTGATCTTGGTTGCAAACCCAATGGACTAAGGTGGAAGGGTGGAGCTGCAGTTACTCAAAGGAAGCTACAAGAACAAAGTTACAAACGAGTCAACTCTTCTACAAGCACTCATACCACTACAAGCACCCAGTCCAAAAGAACTCATGCACACCAGCCACTCAGTACACACCAAGCACTCAAGACATAATATTTCATAGTAAAGACTAAGGTTTTGTCTAGCTAAATTCTTAATGACATTGTCTATGATACTTTCCAACTGTTAACTTAATTTTCAACTGTTGTGTTAACTTGTTATGGCAAACAAGTTATTTTTGCTTATGAATTTGCTATGATAATTGTAAGTGTCTTCAATTGGATATTTTCATACATTATATTACATTAACATAGTAATCAAATGAAAAAATCATCAGGACATCTTAAATACAAAAGATAGAAACCAAATGACAACAATCACAACAACACTGATATCAATACTAATGCTCGATCTCCCCTATATTCCCTACCTTCCGTGATCAAGATTTATTGATTGGTTCTTCATGTAGTATTGTTCTTGGTCAGTAGGATCAGTCATATCACCTCATCGAAAAAAATCCACATCCATTACCATTTGTGTATTTTTGACATCCCCAAAACATTCTTCCTAGATTAGTTGATGTTCTTGACATCTTAAGTTTAGCATGAAGCCCACAATAGAAAAAACAAATAGTCATTCTGAAGAACAAAAAGATTAACGAGTAAGAAAAAGGTGACAGAAATAAAATATGAATAGGGCCTGATCGACTGTGAAGAACAAGAAGAAATTTGTAGTGAAGAAATTTGGAGAGAGATAAACGAGTGAGAAAGAGAAGAAATTTGGAATATTTGACGAAGAAATTAGGGAAATGTGAGGAAGATGGCCAAAAATGATCGTTATTGGCTTTTTAAAAGCATCTGACGCTCCTATAGTGAGTATAATTCACGCACTTGAACTGATTTTGCCACATGAGATGAATGGTCAAAAAAAGGTTTAAAATATTTGGGGTTAGTGGATTCGAGGGTTCAATTGTCAAAGTCGTGAATAGATTGGTCCAGGTGACAAACTGAGACAAGTACAGGGGCCTCCCAGACCATTATGCCTTGTCTATATTTGAAGAGGAAAATAGAGAATGGACTCTCCAACCACACTTTAATTCACTCTCTAATTTAATGATAGGTACTATTCACACTCTATATTTCACTTTCGAAAAAGGGTCAAATATACCCTTAAACTTTCCGAAATAACTCATATTTACCCTTAAACTATATTTCAGCTCAAAACTACCCTTCCTGTCAAACTATTGGGTCAAAAGTGCCCTTCTTATTAACGGAAGTTGTTAAATGCCATGTGGATGCCACATTGCACGCTAATAGGGTTTCCACTGCCACATAGACTAAAAGAAAAGGGTCAAAATACCCTTAAACTATCTGAAATAGCTCATTTTTACCCTTAAACTATATTTCAGCTCAAAACTACCCTATTCTTCAAACTACTGGGTCAAAAGTGCCCTTCTTATTAACGGAAGTTGTTAAATGCCATGTGGATGTCACATTGCACGCCAATAGGGTTTCACTGCCACATTGACTAGATCCCAAAATCTTAATTACTCTTTTTCCCCTCATTTCATTATTTTCCAAAAATGATTTCACCCCTTCTCCCTCATTTTGCGGTCAGGGTTTCACAGTTTTCTTTGTCGCTGGGTTTCAAAGTGGATATTCGTGGTTGTAGGTTAGTAAATCTTTTTTCTTATTTTATTATGTTTACAACCACAAATATCCACTTTGAAACCCAGCCCCGAAGAAAGCTATGAAACCCTAGCCGCGAAATGAGGGGAAAGTTGTGAAATCCTAACTATCATGCTTTGAAATCATAAACATAATAAAATAATAAAGAAGATTTACTTACCTACACCAACAAATATCCACTTTGAAACTCAGCCCCAAAGAAAGCTATGAAACCCTAGCCGCGAAATGAGGGGAAAGTTGTGAAATGCTAACTATCATGCTTTGAAATCGTAAACATAATAGAATAAGAAAAACTATTTACTAACCTGCAACCACGAAAATCCACTTTGAAACCTAGCGATGAATAAAACTATGAAACCCTAGCCGCGAAATAAGGGAGAAGGGGTGAAATCGTTTCTGGAAAATAATGAAATGAAGGGGGGAGGGGGAGTACTTAGGATTTAGGGATTTAGTATATGTGGCAATGGAATCCTATTGGCATGCAATGTGGCATCCACATGGCATTTAACAACTTCCGTGAATAAGAATGGTACTTTTGAACCAATAGTTTGACCGGAAGGGTAGTTTTGAGCCGAAATATAGTTTAAGGGTATATATGAACTATTTTGGATAGTTTAAGGGTATTTTTGACCCTTTTACGTTTAGTGTATGTGGCAGTGGAACCCTATTGGTGTGCAATGTGGCATCCATGTGGCATTTAACAACTTCATTTAATAAGAAGGGCACTTTTGACCCAATAGTTTGACGGGATGGATAGTTTTGAGTCGAAATATAGTTTAAGGGTATATATGATCTATTTCGGATAGTTTAAGGGTATTTTTGACCCTTTTCCATTCACTTTTTGATTGTTTTCTTATTTGTATTATTTGTAATTAACATATTATTTTTCATATAAGGACATTTATTAAATCTCTAATGTTCGCAATTTTTTGGATGTAATATAACATTTTTTAAAAAAAATATTATTTAATATAGGGAAAAGGCTCAAATATGTGACCAAACTTTCAAAAAAGGTTCATCTATGTCTTCCGTTAAAAGTTTGGTTCATCTATGTCATTGCCGTTAAAGAAAAGGCTCATCCATGACATTTTTTTAACTCCGGTTTTACAAAACTAGTTTTTACATCCCATACAACTTTTGACACCTTTCAATTAGAGTTTTTGGATCAAATGTACTCTTTTTGCTTTTTCTTCCTTAAAAACACCAAAAACACCTAAAGAACATTAACAATTCCTTAATTTCAAACTTTTTAAATTTTTCACGAAATTATCTCAAATTTCAAGAGTAGTTTCTCTCCGAGCCAGATACCAAAACTCAATATCTTTTGAGCGCGAATTCAACCTAACTCATCAAGATCCACTTGAAATTTTTTCAAAGTTTCAAAACTTCAACATTCTTTAATGGTAGAATTTTCTCCACAATTTCAAATCATTTGAAAATTTGTAGACTCAAAAATCACGAGGGAACAAAGATCTAATGTCAAAAACAACTACAAAAACATGAATCAAAGAAAACTTCTAAAATTTTGGGACTGATTTTTATGTTTTTGGAATTATTTTTTTAATCCGAGAGAATTTTTTAAACTCTACAAATGAGTTTAGAATTTTGGTTTTTCAAACAAAGAAGTTAATGATGTAGCCAAAATTTGAGATGATTTCGTGAATAATTGAATATGTTGAAAATTTGAGAGTTGTTTATGTTCATGTGTTCTTGGTGTTCTTAAGGAAGAACAAAGAAAAAGAGTATATTTGATTCAAAAACTTCAATTGAAAAGTCATAAACCTTATTTGGTGTGTAAAAAGTGGTTTTGCAAAACTAGAGTTAAAACAAATGGCATGAATGAGCCTTTTCCTTAACTGTAATGGTATAGATGAGTCAAAATTTTAACGAATAACATAAATGAGCCTTTTCTGAAAGTTTGATTGTATGTTTGGGCCTTTTCCCTTTAAGATATACTACTTTCATCTCGAATTAATAATATTTTAATTTAAAAAAAAAAAATCACCACTCAAATATAATTTGATATTATTATTTATTTTCACTATAAAAAATGCACAAAATTAAAATGATAAGATGCAAATTTTAATTTAAAAATACAACACATGGCATAATAATTTAAATACAAGATAGGAATACAATACATAACATAATAATTTTATCACAACAATTTTTCTTGCAGTTTATGTCCATTGATTTGTATATTATACAATATCTTCTTGCAAGTTATGTTATTTAAAAATTTAGAATAAAATATAATTTTATATAAAATAAAAAATTTGAAAAAATATACTCTATATTGCACGAAAATTATATAAATTGATTATTTGAAAAAAATAAAATAATTTATATTATGAAATAAGAAAATAATAATGTAATAAAAATAATAATATAATATTGAAGAGAGAAAAGAAGATTATTTTTAGAGAGTAAAATAGAGAATTGGGTTGAATTTGGTGGTCGGTTGAGAACTCTACATTTATCCTTTTGCTTCCAGGAAGTGTTACTATTTGATATTTTTGGGGAATCAAATGAACACCAACTTGAAATATTAAATTTTATAATAGATAAATAATTGATCGTGAAGGGATAAATAAATTTTAAAAAGGCTGAAAAAAGTGAACAAATATTCTAATTTTAACATGTAGAAAGTTCACCCCTACCTCTTGCTTTACATATATCATTTTAAAGTTCCCCATTTAAATGTATCATAAGAAATTATTAAAATGGAAAATTAACGGGAGAATGTATCATATTGGACAACAATTCAACTTATTATATATACTTGAAATGGAAAAATATTCAGTTTGGTTGGGTGCTTTTTAAAAATCAGCATACCAGAGTGATGGAGTTCAATTTGAAACTACACTTCTATTACAATCGCAGTGTCGATAAACACATCTACTACTTCAAGAAAAGTATTTACAACTTGCACTAAACTTGATAATCTATTCATACTTCATATTTAATATGAGGAATTAATTTATTGTGTAGTTATCTATGTCTTTGATATTAAAAGAGGCTCCAGTCTAGTCATATTTCTCTTTAGGTCATCCGGCACAACATCCTTGAAGCTATGTCAAAAGTTTATTAATTTTTGTCTTCTTTTCCCGGTTCACTTTGCACATCAAGGTACAATAAGGTTTTTAAGGTCTTTATGTCTTTACAATGACCAAATTTGAATTTTGTATTTAAGAGATGATAGTATAGATCTTTAAGGGTTTTTTTTATTGTACCTTCAACAATTCTAGTAGAGAAAACTTACGTGAAAACTCAATTAACGTGTATTATTTAATGTATACTAATAAATATTTATAATAATAACTTTGAAGAAATATAAACAAAAAGTTTAAAGCATGTATTGAAAAACAAGAATTAATAACATGATCATAAATTAATGACTGTAAAAAATATATCAGCATCTGTAATAATAGAATGAAATAGAAAGGAACAATCGAGCCCACTGTTGACACCCAATTTTGACTGACCTATAACCCTTTTGGAATTGCTATTCGATTAAATACGTATTTTTAAAATATATTTCGAATTTAAATTGTTAATCAATTTTTTCTAAAAATTATATATTTTAGTGTGCATAATTTATAAAAATTATTGTATTTAGTATTAAATTATTTTTATTATTATTGAATTACTATATTTATCGATAGTTAAACTCGAAATAATTACTTTACTTAAATATTTTAAAATACGTATTTTTAAAATATATTTCGAGTTTAAATTGTTAATCAATTTTTTCTAAAAATTATATATTTTAGTGTGCATAATTTATAAAAATTATTGTATTTAGTATTAAATTATTTTTATTATTATTGAATTACTATATTTATCGATAGTTAAACTCGAAATAATTACTTTACTTAAATATTTTAAAATACGTATTTTTAAAATATATTTCGAGTTTAAATTGTTAATCAATTTTTTCTAAAAATTATATATTTTAGTGTGCATAATTTATAAAAATTATTGTATTTAGTATTAAATTATTTTTATTATTATTGAATTACTATATTTATCGATAGTTAAACTCGAAATAATTACTTTACTTAAATATTTTAAAA
>JAJOOH010004879.1:0-16064 GCA_029582605.1 Solanum gracilifrons
CTTGTAGTCTTGGAGTTCGGTTATTGCTAGCTGGAAGTTGGGGTGTGATCCCTTGTTTATTACAATCACTTAACGAAATAATTATCCTTAACTGTTAACCAATACTAACTACTTTAACCAATATTGTTGATGATAATGATAGTGATGTACCTCAGGGTCAGGGTCGTCTCAACTCCTATACCATTAAAGCCATCGCTTGGGCCCCATATCTTTAGGGACTCCCATTTTTTTTTAAATTACTTATAAATGTTATTTTATATAAAAAAAAAATTATATGTACTATGAGTGCTATGATTTTTACTAAGAAAATTGCATATGAGATGAATATAGAACCTGAATTTTGAAACAAACAGTTTGATGAAAATATTGATAACAAAATCACAAAATCCCTTGAAATTAGAGTTGATTACTTTATATATATATATATATATATATAGTAGATAAAACTATTTTTTCACTTCAGAATAGAATTGAACCAGTAGAAGCATATGAAAATATTTTTGGTTTCTTATATATTGGTAAATTGGGATTACTAGATGATGAGAATTTAAAACAAAAATTGTTTTAACCTTAAACTTTCTTTAACACATAATAGTTATTCTGGTATTGATGGTTTAAATTTATTTTTTGAATTAAAAGTGTTAAGAAAAATAATACAAGTGGAAGATAATGATCTAATGAAAATACACAATCAAATAAAAAGACTTGATTATTTTCTAAATACACTTATTGCTTATAGATAATGTTAACAGTTCTTGTAACAGTTGTATTAGCCCAAATAAGTTTTTTGAAACTAAAATTGATTAAATCTTATTTAAGATCAACAATGTCTCAAGAGAGATTGAATGAATTAGCTATATTATCAATTGAAAAAGAATTATTAGACTTCGCATCTAAAAAAATTAGAAAAGTAGATTTTAAATAAAAGTATATGTGATGAAGAAAATAAAATATAAGGACCCCTCTCTTAAGTTTCGCTTGAGGCCGGACCTGCTCGGGGTACATCAACACACTTGTTTAGTTCATTCACACAAATAACTAATTTAAATAGATTGATAATATATTTTTTTGGTTTCCCACCCGGTGTGTTCGGAACCCACATTGGAGCTTCAACTAAATTCGAATCGCGCACTGCATGGCCCATTCGGAGGTGGCGCTCCGAACATGATTTTCTCCATACCCAGGGCTCGAACCCGAGACCTCTGGTTAAGGGTGAAGCACTCCCACCAGTGCACCACAACCCATGTTGGTAATAGATTGATAATATAATATATTGTGTTTTTATTTTTCATCTTTTAGTCCAACAATTCAAAAACACATATCTCTTCATCTATTCTTTTTTCGTTTTCAGTTTCACTTCTTCTGCTTATCAAATCAGTCTACACACATTGATCATATATGTAAGTGTAACACTCTTGAATTTTATTTTTTTTAAACTAAGACTCGAACCACCCTTCGTTGTGAGTAGGATTTTATCGAGGAAATTAAAAAAAAATTAGTGTTAAGGTCACTAGATGTAGCACCTTGAGTTCCAAGAAGAACTAAAGAGAGTTCATTCAAGTCATTCCTAAGTTCCTTTAAGTTTTGGGTCAACTTCAAACGACCATAACTCTCAGTACAGGATGAGTTAGGTGGGCTACTAGGTATCCAATGAAAGGTCTTTGAATTATCTTTCCAACGCCACCAAGTTTTCTAAGTTTCAAGTTTGGATGAGTGAGATAAGCCCTTTTGAATTCAGGTTGTCCAAATAAGGAAAGTTGCCCGAAAATAGTAAGGGGTATTTTGGTCTTTTCATTACCCAATCAGATTTAATTCATTTTTAGTAAGGCTTTAAGGGTCTAATCCTATTAGGTTCAGTTTTATAATCCTAATATACTCTTAGGGTTTTAGTTGAGAGTTCAAGAAGAGAAAAAAGGAGAGGATCAAAGCGTTTGTCGAGAGTCTTGCGTTTTGTTGCGGATTTTCGCCATGGGTTTAATCCCTAAGAGGTATGTAAGCTTCCATAGTGTTGGGTTTGTTCACCCACACGCCAAACATGTTAATTTCAGCGTTAAATTCGTCCTAAAACTTTGAGACTTTGATGTTCTTGAGCTGTAATCTTGAATTGCTTTCGTTCTTGAATTTGGGATGAGATTGAGAAGTTCTTGAGACCTTAAGGTCAATTTTAGAGTTGTGTTTTGATTATATTCTTGTGTACATATGCTGGGTATCTGAATATAAAGAGGAATTGAGAAAAAGAATCGAATTTAGGTGAATTGGGGTTAGAAAATGAAGAAGGAACAAGTCAAGCAAATCTGGGTACCAGGTCCGCTACTCATGATTGACAAAGTTGTCTTTGCGTCGCAGAGCAGTCACGGACCGTTCTGCCTCAAAATTTGTTTCACGACCAAATAATTAAATGCATCTCCGCGTCGTGGACTTGCTTCCAGACAGTGATTTCTTGATCATTTTTTCATGTTTAACTATCTAAAAACACTCCTAAACATCATGATATCTTTCCTATCACAAATCAGAACCTTGAATTCATAAATCACATTCAAGGTAGAGTTGAGAGTCAAGTCTTGAGAGTTCTCTCCAACATTTTGAGAAAGTCCCTTTGAGTCCTTTAAGGAGTCTTCTACAATTTCTAATAACTTGTTTCAAGACTTAAGCAAGTGAGTATGAGATTGAGGAGAATGTATTCATGAGTCCATTTTGTCATCACGATATCCTTCATATCATGAACCATAGCTCTTGAATTCGTAATTCACATTCAAGAGAGAGTTAAGAGTAGAGTTCAAGGAAGCCATTGAGTTTAATTGTGAATACTTTGAGATCCATCATCGATTTGAGTTAAGTTCTGAGTAAGTAAGTATGAGAATTAGAAGAGTCATATACATGAGTTCCTTATTGATATTTTGACCCTTGAGTCGAGTCGTTCATGCCCATAACTTTCGCATGAACTCCATCAGTTGAGTGCCTTTGAGAGGAGTAGTATCTTCAAGTTCTAAGTCTTGAGTATTGAGTTACTAATCCCCTATGAAATTATATTTCTAATAATGGGACTATTACATGTTACCCATGAAGTTCTTGAGTCAAATTGTTCATGCCTATAATTCTGCATGAACCCTATAAGTCGAACGCTCTTGAGATGAGAAGTATCTTTAAGTCCTTGAGTTGAGTAGTTCATGCTCATAATTCCACATGAACCCTCTGAGTTGAGCATTCTTGAAATGAGTAGTATCATTAAAGTTCTTGAGTTCCAATTATTGAGTTCTATCTAAGGTTATTGAAAACCTTGCATTGAGTCGTTCACGTCCATAATTCGGCATGAACCATATTTTAAGAAGTCTTTTATAAACGTTTTAATTTTGTTTTAAGGCTTAAGCTTTGAGTTGAGTAAAGAGTAAGAGTAAAGTTCATTTCTTCAAAGATTATACGGGAACTAAGTATTCTCAAGATTTAAAATGTGTTCACATTTGAGCAAGAAAGGAAACATCGATTTCCAAGAGAGCCTTTGAGCTAGTTTTTGAGTAATTATCTCAAATCACAGAAAGAGTTTTGTTTTTAAAACATATGAGCTGAGTATATTTTGGGAGTAGTATTGAGCACCGATATGGGGACGCGAGTTCATAATTACTCAAGTCTCCATAGACCATGTAGCCATCATGGGTAGAAAGGATCATACTTTTTAGATGACTCCTTAGTGCTTTTTAGCATAGACTAGTGGATCCACTTAGTTAAGGTGTTCTATATGATGGCAAAGTATAGGACAGTTCTGGCAGTGTGGGCAAGACGTCGTATCATCACTTAGGCTCATAATGGTGGTTGTCGGTTAGAGAAACTCCCGCAGAGTTATATTGTATTTTTATATACACATTGAGTATTATTGTATTTTTCAATACATTGAGTTGCTATCTACAGTTTTACAGCTTTCCATATATATTGCATCTTTTACTATTGCTTTATCCTTGAGTATCATGAGTTGAGTCCTTCAAGTTAAGTATCTTGAGCTGAATTGTGCTTCATTGAGTCGAGTACCTTATTGTTGAGTTGAGCCCCATTTCACTTAGTTGGGAACCTTATTACTGAGTTGAGTATCTTATCATTGAGTACTTCTGAGTTGAGTAAGTTTGAGTAGTTTTGAGTATACTTGAGTATTCCTTGAGTTGAGTAAGTTTGAGTAGTTTTGAGTATACTTGAGTATTCCTTGAGTTGAGTAAGTTTGAGAAGAGGTAAGTATGTTCCCTTTTTGTCAAGCTTCAAGCTTATGTTATGATTTAGAATTCCCCTTACATGCTCGTACATTCCATGTACAGAGCCAATTGGCATGCATCCTTTCATGATACAGATTCAGGTATTCAGGATCATCAACAGGAGCTTCATTGATACCACATGGAGTTCGAGTTAGCTATGGTGAGCCTCCTTACTTCCGGAGGATTTCATTTACTTTTCAGCTATATCAGTTGTTAGGACGTCATGGATTTTGTCCCGACATCTATCTTTGTCAGTTAAAGGCTTCATAGATAGATAGTAGAGTTTGAGAAGTCTGTTTCATTTATATTATTAAATGTATTAAAGACTTGAGTTGCCTAGTGTTGGCTAGTTGAATATTCTATTTTTATTCAGAGTTATTCATTTGAGTTAAAGATTTGTAAGTTTCATGAATTTTATTCAGTTTTAAGCTTTGTATGCTTGAGTTAGTCTTCCGCTTGTAGTCAGCCAGGATGAGGGTTTGCTTGGGGACCAGCAATGGTTCTCGAGTGCCGGCCACGTTCAGGGTATAGGCTCGAATCGTGACAGTAAGGTTGACTCTTACTAATAGGAATGTGTTGCCAAAATTTGAAGGTTGAAGAGGTGACACTTGAAGATGGGTGCACCCCTAACATTTGGGACACTTTTTCTTATTCTAGGGATCTCTTTTCTTTTAACTTAATTCCAATTAACATTTTTTCAAGTAAGAGTATCAGTGAGTTTTCTTCTAATGATTGAGTTTTCTTCTAATGATTCATTCAAGAGAAAAATTAGTAATCTGCATGTGGATTCAGCCGAACTTAGTAGATTTTACTCAAACAATGTATTTGTGTTATTAAATATGTATAACTATTAGATTTGAAACTCAATTATTATCAATCAAAGTCTTCGTTATAAAATTGTGAGCCGATATACTTGAACTCTTAGTTTTGCCGTTGATTACTCATAGACCATGTAGATGCGCATTAAAAGATTTTTTTTTTTTTGTTGTTGGTCCTTATGAGAGAGAAAAACAATTGTTGGTGGGTGCCTGGGGCGGCTCTAAGGCTTGGCCAGTGAGGCCATTGTCTTAGGCCTCAAAAATTTGAAGGCCCTAAATTTGTTTAAATTATTATTATTAATTTGATTATATATTAATATAATTTATATAAATAAAATTGTTATTGTATATTTTTTATTATTATTTGTTTGAGAGTATTTTTTACCAATAAGTTCATAAATTCTCATAATCTTTTTACTCATTAGTTGATATATTTGTTTTAACTTCCAATTTTAAATTTTATCCTTTGTATATAGGAACTAAGTTATATATATTGATAGCATAATGAATTTTTTTCAATCTTTTCTTAGACTATGTGAACATAAAAATATTCATGCACAAATTTCCTTTTCGTTTTAACTTAATATATTATATGAAAATTTTATAATTTGTTTTAGATATTCACGTGCTACTTAATGAAATGAATTATATCATTTAAATTGATCTGAAATTTGGATATTTTTGTTAGTATCCATGCTCAAAACTTCAACTATTAAGTTATGTATGTTCTTTTCTTTTTCTTATTTGTGATTATAGCCAAATTAAAATTACAATTTGAGTTTTGAAGCTTAACATCGATAATCCATTACTTTTATTTTTTGTACTCTTCTTCCTTTCTTTTATTTTTTGTGTAAAATTTGATATTTTTTGTCTTAAATGATTAATCTATTGTGTAGAAAATAGATTTTCTTGTTAATGTATAAATTTTATAAAATAAATTTAAGGACCTCTTAATATGATTTTGCCTTAGGCCACGAGATTTGTTGAACCGTCCCTGCCACTATTGTAGCTTGAAACTTTAAAATTTGAAAATTAAATCCTATTTCAAATGGGTATTACCAGAAAAGATTGAATACGTATTGAGGAAACTGAATCTGAAATGTAGGGTGATTTGATGTGATTTTTTTAGGTGTTTTGGATGGATTTAATCCTTGGTTTCAAGGAAAAAAAACTGAGTCAATTTTTGTATAGTAGTATGTAATATTGTATAGTATAGTATAGTATATGAGTATATAAACACCTCTTTTAATTTTGTATTACATTGTGCTAAAGATTGCAATGTAAATTTCAGACTATATTTTGTTATTGGATGCACACGGCGGGGGGGCATATTCACGTGACTGTCTAACAAACATTCACGTTGAGACTTGAGTCTCCTCTCAAAAGTCAAAATGAAAACGAAGGCAAGTGTAGACCGGGCCACCAACTTTCCCATCATTTTATTTTTAATTACCACTAAAATAATTTCACAAATCAAATAGTATATAGGCGGAGTTAGTAGCGGAGTCGGAAATTTTATTAAGGATGTCTAAAAATAATGGTGTGTGACTGACAAATAAAATTAAAAAATATTGTGCTATTTAGGGTTTAAACCTAAAATTCCTTCATTCAAATAGACATATATTACCACTACGCTAAAGACATAATTTTTGTCAAAAATGTCCAGCTTTAAATATATATCCTTTAAATGTAGAATTTGACATATTTATAACGTAATTTACGACAAAAGGTGTCTAACTCTATACCTACGCCCTGGACAGAACCATCTTAAGCGAAGAATACTCTGATGTATATTCTTCATCAAAAAATTATATGATATACAAAAGTTAAATATCAATTATAATAAATACATTTTTAATTTTACACATCCTTTAACAATTAACACAATTCAGAAAGGAAATTTGCATATCCTTTATTAAATTCCTGACCCTACCATGAAAATAATAGCTAGTCACTACTCAGTATACTACAAATATAAACCCCTTCTCGTGTATTTAGTAAAATTTCTTTTATTAATTTTACGTATAAATTAAGTCATAAAATTATTATTTTTTTATATTAAAGTATTTCAACTTTACCGACCATAACTATAAATTGAAAATTTATTTTTGTCAAATTAGAGTTACTGAATTTATTTTGCCGAAATGTTGATTTTTTGACGTAGAATTTTCATATTTGTCCTCTTTATTTTGGCATTTGAGTGCTTCTTTTCTGTCTTCTGCTTTACAAATATGGATAAGTTAAGAAAATTACACGTGAATCTTTTATTTTTTGTCTTTTGCTTTGGTATTTATACTTACTTTTTATATAATTTAAACAAAATCAATAATTATAGTAGGAGAAAAATATTTTTTTTTTAAATCTTTTGATATACTGTAATGAATTACATTCAATTATATTTTATATGATAATATAATATTTTATGACTCTAGTCTTATAACGAGAAAAGTTCATGGCCATACACAAATTAATCAGAGTGTCTCCTTGTTAGAAAATACTACCCCCTCAATTTTAATTTATATGAATTTTTTTAGTAAGTTTAAAAAGAAATAATATTTTCTTTATTTAGTAGTAATTTAATTTTAAAATACATATTTATTTTTCATGAAATAATTTATAACTATACAAATATCTATGACTTATTATAAATCACAAATTTTTTTTAAAAAAAAAAATTAAAACTTCCCGTCAAAGTAAATTACATTAAATAAATTGAACCAAATAATAATAAGAAGAAGAAGTAAGTTTTATAAAACGGGAATTAATTAAACAGTGCATACAGTAAGTTGGGTTTTGGGGGGGGAGGTTTTCCACTTATTTTTATGCCAAAACTAGCCGTGTGAAGTTTTTTTATCTCCCCTTCTTACATCTTAAATAAAATGATAATTTTATCAAATTAATTTTTTTAATATAATAAATTTAATATTTCTAAAAATATTTATAGTTAATAGTAAGAAAAAAATAAAAAATTTAATAGTAAATAATTTTTTTATTTTTTCAATTGAACAAGTAAAATTTGATATTTATTTTTAGTATAATAAACAAGTAAAAATGATCATTTATTTTTAAGTATGCAATGGACAAGTGAAAATGAATCCAAAGAGTAATTCAAAAATTTAGTAAAAAATCTTAATATATAAATTGATTAACTATTTGAGTTTTCATCTAATTCACGAGAGTGTTTTTATCATCCAATCTTCTCCACCCCCCCTCACACCCCCTACCCCTAGTCTCTCTGACATAGATGAGGAGCCAAGATAAAGAGTTTAAGATTCTAAATTTACTTTGGAATCGTTAATCAATTTTGTTAGAAATTCATAAATTAATATACATATATATATTTAATTAACTTTTTAGTATAAATATAAAATTTACAAAAAAATTACTGAATTCGTCTGAATCTTCAAACCCCTATCTAACTCCGTCTTAGGTATCAATTTTTGAAGTTACAAAAAAATGTGTTTTAGTAGTTTGAGAAAAAACCCATGAGTGGAAGAAAGTGAGGCGAAGCTGAATAAGATAAACGGGACACGTGTTTAACCTTTGAAAATAAAGGGACACGTTATTTATCGTGCTTCCATAACTGCAACCTTTTTAACCTTGCTCCTTCCACTAAATTCACAATTACTAAAAAGTTTTTAAAAAAAAATAAAAAATTACGCTTACTAAAAAGTTATTATTAATTAAGTAATTTATTTCCATTCCATATGAACCCGTTGTGACCAATGATTAATGAAATAATTCAAACGAAGCTAATTATAAAATCAAATTACTTTATCACCAAGGTGGTAGTAATAAAATGATGAGGAATGTTTAAGGTAAGATTATACAAAATAGAAAGCATTTAATTTATATTAGGTACTATAGTTATAGTTTAAATTATAATTCACGGCTACAATTTCTTTAATTTCTGTCATTCGCTTGATTTTTATAAATTCAGAATTTATATAATTCGGTTCATGATTGTATAAATTGAGAATTTTGTATATGCTTACCCTAACTATTTGTTTACGATTTATGAAAAATTCATAACAAATTATCATATTTATATTTATATATTGGCAAGCGAAATATACAAACAGGGTCTGAAAAATTCTTAAATGTATAAATGCAGAATTTGTAGATATTTATCATATTTGTATATTCGCAAACGAAAAATATAAATGGACAAAAATACATATATTGTAGCCTCCATAGCATATAAAACTATAACTATAAATTACAATTATTGAAACTATAATTATAAAACCTTATTATATCTATTATATTTGTTATTTCTAAAATTTTCTCCAATATTTAATTTAATTTTCTTGGGGGCTGGAATTGGTAGACTTTTGGTGGTAGTGGAATTCGTTTGACTAACTAGGTTCTATACCTATTAAAAAGGATTTTTTATAATATAGTATAGAAAAAGAAAATACAAGTCAATTGTAGATGCTCAAGGTGGAGTATTCAATTGGAAGTCATTTCAACTCGAAGTGCTTTCCTATTAATCAATATACTTTAAATTGGAATTTGGATGATAAATATGTTATCATTTTTATTATGTGGAGTATCAATTAATAGGATCCGGCTCATCTTCATTTCTTTTCTCTTCATTTTCCCAAGTTCTAACTTAGATGGGAGACACATATCATAATTTAAAATTAATGGTTGAGATCTAATTGATTAAAACAAAGTTCTAATCATAGTTATTTACTTTCATATATTTGCTTCTTAAATATTTTTACAATCCATTATGTTTTCCCTAAATATATTAAAAACTTTTCTTTACTGCCTGCATATATATTTAAAACTTACTAAATACTTTTACTTTTTTGAAAAAAATTATAATACAGTTAAATATTTTTATTATTCTAATAGAGTTTTAGGAGCTACAGTGTCTATAGAGCAATATGAACTCTATTTAGGGAGTAAGAAAGAATTTAAAGTTGTTTGACAAGATTTATTTCTCCTAAAATTAAAAATGACAAACATTAGGTAAAAAAGTAAAAAATCAGCAAAAAATTACTTAAGTAATTAAGAAAAGAAATTCTTTTAAATACATTTAGGAAAAATATAATGTAAATCTAGAATTGTTGGATTGCAAAAATATTTAAGAAGCAAATATATGGAAATAAATAATTATGATTAGGACTTTGGTTTAATCAATTAAATCTCAACCATTAATTCTAAACTATGGCACGTGTCTTCAATCTAAGCTAGAATTTGGGGAAAATGAAAAGAAGAGAAATGGAGAGGAACCGAATCCAACTAGTACTTATTATAGAAAAATCTATTTATATCATATGATTGTCTAAATATGTTTTCACTATCAATAATATATAACTTTAAATTTTAATTAAAAATATTATTATAAGAAAATGTCTAATTAAAGTACAACGTGCTTAGGACACCACACTAGACCAAGAGCTAGCTATTACTTGATTCTGTTTAACCTTTTTAACGCTCTGCCACATGATTTCTCAAAACTCAAATGAAAGAAATATTGCCAGAAATACTTACTTCCTCAATTTCAATTTATTTATTCTATTTTAATTTGACAAAAACTTTAAGAAGATAAAATTAAAATTGAATCTTATCATTATGAACTAAAAATGTGTTAAATATATTAAAATATCTTAGACTTTAATTTATTATGAACTTAAAAGAAAAATAAAACAGATAAATTGGGTCAGAGAGTGTCTAGATATATATATACACACACTATCTCTATTCCAACAAATAAAACACTTTTTTTTATAATTCTAAAAATAGTGACATATTTTTATATTTAGTAATAATCAACTTTAAAATATCTATTTTATTTTTAATAAAATATATTATAATCACATAAATATTTATGACTTATTTTAAATTACAAGTTTCAATTTTTTTTTTCTTTCTTAAACATTATGCTCAGTCTAACACCTTTACAAAAATTGAGACAAGGAGAACTGACTAAATTAATTTCAACTACTATTCATTTGTTTTTATTCATGTTAATTACTTTTTCCCCATCAATTTTTTTTTTTGTCTTATTATTCTTTTTAGTTTGTTACAAAATGAATACTCCATCTCTTTTTTTTTTGATAACTTGTTAATTTCAACTTTCAACCTGTCATATGTAAAACTACAAATTAAATGACATTTTGATGTGTTCTACATATTTTAGTTTAAGACAAGATCCAAAAAATCTTCTTGACTTACTTTAATTTTATGTCAAATCAAAATAGATCAAAAAAAAAAAGTAATTACTTTAAATAAATTAAAATAGTATTGAACGCGGTGAGGTATGGAGCTATAAATATATAGAGATTCTTGAGTTCCATTCTCCAAAATTAACACAAGCCACATATTATAGGAATAGGATTAGTCAACTTTCTCTTTATTATTTCACTACAATTAGTCTTTGAATATATGGGTGTAGGAAACTCACCATGTGCTTCATGTAAGCTGCTGAGACGCCGTTGCGCCAAGGACTGCATATTTTCTCCTTACTTCCCTTGTGATGATCCTCACAAATTTGCCATTGTTCATAAGGTCTTTGGCGCCAGCAATATCAGCAAAATGTTACAGGTACGTTGATAATAACAATGCTTGTTGTTAAAATAGATCTTAATTAGGCCTAACTCACGCCCCAAAAGTTAGCTCAAAGGGAAGATGATTGTCTAAGTTTTATTGGGAGCTCATTCATCTCATTAATAATCAATGTGGGACTTTTGTCATTCTTTAACACTCACCTCACGCCCAGAGTTTAGCATCTGGTTTGATTTTTTTTTTGGGGACCCAACATTGTGTGAGATGAGCCTACTCTGATACTTGTAATGGACTAAATTTGGTCCGACGGACTCTTCTTAACAATGAGGTTGAAGAATTAAAATAGAATAAGGTTGAGATGAAGTGTCAAAATGAAAATTCGGAGCGCACAAGTTAGAGGGGTTGTCTATATATATGTATTTGACCTATCTTAATTAAATTGCAACATACACATATGGTTACACATTTGTACATGGTATTAGAGCAGATAAAGGTTTTGAAATCGAATCTCACCACTATCTGTTTCCAACTGTTTGAAATTATAATTAACTAATAAAAATGTGATTTTCTAACGGCTTTCTCTCAGGAGGTTCCGGTGAATGAAAGAGCGGATGCAGTGAGCAGTTTAGTGTATGAAGCAAATGCAAGAATGAGAGACCCGGTATATGGCTGTGTGGGTGCAATATCCTATTTGCAGAACCAGGTCACCCAGTTGCAAATGCAGCTAGCAATGGCTCAAGCTGAAATACTTTGCATCCAAATGCAATCTGAGCCACCACAAGCAGCAGCAGCAGCAGCTTTTCCCATGACACCAGATAATCAATTAGTACCAAACGATCATGACATTGACAAATCCTTTTTTCTCTCAGATCAGTACCTCAACTTTGACTCTACCTCCCATAAATGTTGTAATTCTCAAGATGGACTCTTTCTTTGGAGATAATCAAAACAAAATCTCACTTTTAGTATTCTGCTTCATTAATAGTTTTTTTTTTATCACTTAGAATTTATGTTGGTGAAAATACATATACTGTTGTTGAAAATAAAACGAATATAAATAAATATTCAGGTTGAGACAAATATATCTCATTTCTCCTAAAGAGATTCAAGCTTAATGCTATAACCTATATCGATCCAACAATATATTGTTGACTTGTTTCTTTCCTGATACAACAACCTAACAACATTGTATAACTCAAACAACTTTAGATTAGTTAAAGAGTCAAAGTTCCACCAACACAACACCTTTATTCAATATAAAATTACTCTCTTTTGTGTAGTGAATTAGTTTGAAGACTTATAACTTTCTTTGTCTCGAGACTCTCGACTCTCTCCGTCACTACACTAACCTATAATACATTTCATCTACTCTTTTTCCATCTATTACAACACAAAGGAAAAAACATCCTTTATATATAGTTGTAGAATTTTTTCTAGAAGTAATTAAATGTCAAGAAAGTGGATAGTTATTTTGAGGAATAGTGAGACAATTAGTAGAAAATAATGAGAAAACAGATCATTGTGATTATAATGAATTACAAAAAATAATAACACCACTTTATATTTACTAATTATCACTTTAATATTTTAATTTTATTATTTAAATGCACTTAGACATCAACATTCATATATTTACCCCCATTATAATATTGTACTTTTGTCTTTTTTCCCTCTTGTTTTGTCATGAGGAATAGTATTAGACAATGAAGGGTTTTGTTTTGTTTCTTTTAATCATCATGTGAGGCGATAGTATGATCAAGATAATGTACTATTATAGTTGAGTTAATTAAAAAATAGATTTAATTTGCCTGTTGAGTACTTGATAATTAAGTCAACCAAGCATGTGGGAGGTGCAAAATATTATAAACTATAGTATATAATATTCCTAAACATTATTCTTATGACTATGTCAGATTTGATTATTCAACCAATTGTGCAATGGGCAAGGGACGGTGCCCATACATGACAAGAGATAAAAATTGGACGCTCCTCAGCAACATCAACAAATTAAAATAATTTCCCCATAAACATAGTTTTTTTTTCTATTATTATTATCTGAATAGAAGTTTGATATTTATACCAACAAGCACCTAAAAGTAAGCACAATTAGCCTCTTGTTTGACTCTCGAGAAACAACAACAACACACCTAATGGAATCCACATACGAGGTAGAACGTACGCATATCATACTCCTACCCCGTGGAGGTAAGGAGACTATTTCCAGAGGAAAAAAATATATGACCACTAAAGCCTCTCCCTGATACATAGCAATTTTGGAAGAACTTGATTAGGTTACTATTTTCCCTCATTGCTTTAAAATATTATTTCCTCTGTCCCAATTCATATGACGTCTTTTGAATTTCGAGATTTAAATAAATCTATTTTTGACTCGTTAATTCACAAGGGAGGGATCGTGGAAACGTCAACCTAACGACGAATTCAAACTTATATATAACAGTGACATTTTAATATTAATTAATTAAGGTCTATTTGACAGCCTCATTAATTATTATGTGGTGAATCAGGTTATTGGTTAAGGTGGCCAGCTGATCTATAAATTAGAGAAAAAAGAGTCCTAATTAATTATCTTTGTTTTGTATTATATGGAAGGATGCATGTCCCACACCAAGGTCAAACTTTTTTTGTTTTCTACAATCACTATCAAAGCATCCTTTTGTATAATTTTTATTTATATTATCATGCTTTTAAGGCCACTTTGAGTTAGGTAGTTTTTGTACCGGATGAAATATTTTCTACAGCAGCAAAAATAGTGGTATCATATACATATGCATATGCCAGATGATTCAAGTAATTATCACTCTATTTGGGCATTTCAAAGATGTTAAACTCATTATTATGAAATAAATAATCTAATGCTTTGAAAAATACGCTTTTGTTGTTAGAATGAACAATTCAGGTGATAGAGTTTTACTACTCTAGTAGAGTACTGGAAGAAACTATGAATCTGACTATTAATAAGAATAGAGTATCCAAATCATATGAGTAACTCCTTCATCAAAGCTCATACGATTCAACACATTTGCTGAGAAGCTGAATTCACACTTTCATAAGTTTTAATCATATCTAGTTTAATAACAACATTTGCATGCTTTCTCCTCTTTCTGATATCTGTAACGATCTCTTGTGTCAATAACACATTTTGTGAAATACTCTTTCCCTTCACAAATCCTAACTGATTCTAGGAAATCAGTCTAGGTAATAAGCTTTCCAACTACAAAACATATGCTAATCAATTGAAGTGAAGTCTTAATCAGACCACCACACAAGTTTAAATATTACAAATTTTTTAAGTATAATTATGTTAGTGAAAACTTACAAGATAACAAAAATACAAGATTACAACTGAAAATAAAAATGAAGAAATCTTCAGGCTGAGGCGCGGATATCTCGCTCTCTTTAAGGAGATTCAAGCCCACTGCAGCAAATGTTTTTCACCGGTCCAGCAGTAGTCCTCTTTGACTTATCCCCTCCAGGATACAACAGGTTATAACCATGTGCTATCCTGGTTTCATGAGTGCTTCAGCTGATAGACTCTCTTGTGAATATTAAAATGAGTGGGGGATTGTTAGTGTGGCATTTTAATAATCTAAATATATATATTAAATTTTGCATGGTCACACAAACAATAATTTTCTGGCCGTTGGTTGACTTCTCACCTTTCATATGTTACAAAATGTTGGATGCATGTAATGACAATTATAATTGCTGCATTACTATCTTATATTACTCCGTTGATAAAATATCTATTACCTCCACGAGTTAAAATTCCACCAAGTTCACAAATATCAGTATGAACTAATTCTAACAAATCAGTTTTTCTTTCAACTTGAAAATGAGGCCTTTTAGTGATTTTGGCTTTACTACAAGCCTCACACTTTTCAAAATTCTTTTTAATCATTGGAATTAATCCTAAACTACTCATGATTCCAACATAACGATCATTAATATGACACAAACGAGCATGCCAAAAATTGGTAGAAGAAAGCATGTAAACAGAAGTAGAAATTTTATTCATTTCAACATTCAATTTGAACATCCCATCACATGCATACCCCTTTCCCACAAAAATACCCTTCTTCACTATTACATATTGATCAGATTCAATAATTTGTTTAAAGCCTGCTTTATTAAGAAGAAAACTTGACATCAAATTTTTCCTCATAGAAGGAGTATAAAGTATATCTTTCAAAGTTAATACCCTTCCAGAAGTAAAACACAATTCGACATCTCCCGTTCCAAGCACTTGAGTTGTGTGGGAATCACCAAGCAAGATGGTTTTGGGCTCCTCAAAATGAGTATATTTTTTAAACCAGTCTTTGTCATAACAGACATGACGGTTTGCACCAGAATCAGCCCACCATCCATCAACACTGTCAACCATGTTTATGTCGGTAATCACCGCCACAAAAGGTTCTTCGGTAACGTTTGCCTGAGGGTTAGGACCACGTTTCCGGAATCTGCAAAATCGAGC
>JAJOOH010004880.1:0-11615 GCA_029582605.1 Solanum gracilifrons
AATGATACATGAAATGCTTAAATAACATATTTTGGACACTCTGAATAGAACAAGGTGTTGTAGCCCAGTGATTTTAGATGCCCTGAAAAGAGCCCTAAGTGCTCATGTGTTCGAATCTCACTAGCAACAACCCCCCCCCCCCCTTTTTTTGGACAGCAGGCGAAGGTTGGTGTTACTGGTGGTGTGTTTGATTGTGGACAGAGTTAAAAGAACAGATTTTTGGCATATAACAAAGTTAGAACTTGTTGTCTTTAATATATCATGTTTATGCGGTTACGAGAGCATGTTGTTAATGGTAAAATGAGAAGTTTAAAGTTCATCAATAGAAAAAGGTGGAATCTTTTTTTTTGGAACATACTAACTACTAAGAAGGAAAGAATGTAATGAACAGAGCTAGTAACTAATTCTTGAATTTTATACTCGTGAACGAATTTGTTGGACGTCTTAGTTCTGTTAGTGCTTAGTTTCTATTCCGAGTACCTTGGAATTTCCCCTTTTTTCTTGTTTTTGTATATGGCGGTGGCTGGTGTTCAATGATGGAGTCAAGATTTTCACTAAGGAACATCAAAATAAACACATAATGGAGCCAGATGGCCTCAACATATAGTGTATATGTATATACATTTTTGGCGCATAACAAACTTAGAACTTGTTGTCTTATTCTTACATATATATATCACATTTGTATGGCTATGAGAACATGCCATTAGTGGTAGAAATGAGAAGTTTGGTAGATTATGGCCATAAAAAATATGGATTTATGCTTTGCTGAGAGTGAGAAGATTCGAATTATAGATTTACATGATAGTTAGTATTTGTGCAGATACATCAAAGAGCTACAGCAATGGCGTTGGCTATTCGGCCACGAGTGGCAGTATTGGATGTAGTAATTTCTCAGCAGCTGCAAGTGAAGATACATGTTTGAACGGAGAGATATTGCCGATTCCAAATTTGAAGATTTATAGTTTTTCTGATTTGAAGTTGTCCACGAAGAATTTCAAGCCTGACTCAGTTTTGGGGATTGGCGGTTTTGGGACCGTGTATAAAGGATGGGTTGATGAGAAGACGCTTGCTCCGACTAAAGCTGGCACTGGAATGATTGTTGCCATCAAGAAGTTGAACTCTGAGAGCACTCAAGGATTTGAAGAGTGGCAGGTATACAGTTGAGATTTTTGATACAACGATAAAACAATTACTCTAAATTCGACTCTTTTTTTTATCGAAGCAGCCAATACTTTGGCCTTTTCCCTTTTACTGAAAGTGCTTTAAAATGCACAAATGTTGAGCTAACGGTTTGTAGAGTGAGTGAGTAATGGTCTTGAGTAGTTGTTGACATGGGGCAAGACCAGGTAGGGCGAGGGGGTTCATTTGACCCTCCTTTAGCAGAAAATTACACTAGTAGATGTTGAACCCCATTCGGCTTCTTAGTGTGTTTACTTCTTCATAATTTGAACCCCTTCCGTGAAAATTCTGGCTCCGCTACTAGTTGTTGGTTAGGCAAGGCCATCAAAGAAACTAGGATGCCTACTATACTTGCTTGATGCAATTGAAATAACTAAGAAAATAGTAAAATGTGTATAGTCCAAGTGAATGGTTTTGTTCATATATGTAGTACATCATACGAAATTTTCTTCTAGAATCGATACTGATTGGATTTCGGTTGCTTAATATTGATTCCAATTGGATGGAGTTATGGAGATAAATTTCAAGCTAGATCATGTTTTGCTTTGTCTGCTATGTTCTTAGCTGCTACCATTTTTTCCCCGAAAATTTCAGTTTGTATAGTTATGATTTGTTGTAGGAATATCCATGTGATATTTTCCATCTTTTTTTTGTTTTAGCAATCTTTATGTTGCCAGTTATTGTGATCTATGCTTTCCAGTTAGAGTCTTTATATAATGCTCATAATCCGTATCGCTTAAAAATGCAGTCAGAAGTGAACTTTTTAGGAAGACTTTCGCATCCTAACCTTGTTAAACTACTGGGATATTGCCACGAGGACAAGGAACTGTTACTCGTTTACGAATTTATGCCCAAGGGGAGTTTGGAAAACCATCTATTCAGAAGTAAGAAGTTGGTGTTAGAAATTCAATAAGACCAAAGCTCGAATAATTATATGGTGTGCTGACCTTCAGCTTGTCTGCTTTGTAGGGAGTGCTGCTATTGAACCACTTTCTTGGGACTTGCGGCTCAAAATTGCCATAGGAGCAGCACGGGGCTTAGCGTTCTTACATACTTCAGAAAAGAAAGTCATTTACAGAGACTTCAAAGCCTCAAACATACTGCTTGATGGGGTAAGGTCTGCTTCCTTGTCATTTGAGTTACCTATTGTGTTACTCATGCATTTGAACATTTATAAGTACTGATGTAGAAGTAACCGGTAAAGTTGTTGCCATGTGTGAACATGAGGTCACGGGTTCAAGCCGTGGAAACAGCCTCTTGCAGGAATGCAGGGTAAGGCTGCGCACAATAGACCATTGTGGTCCGGCCCTTCCTCGGACCTGTGCATAATGGGAGCTTTAGTGCACCAGGCTGCCTTTTACAAGTACTGATGTATATCTAGTTTCATGTTTTGACAATTTTCCGTGAAATGTTTCTTTTTCATTTGTTTCTCTTTAACTTTATTATGCATCATTATTTGGCCATTCGTTGAAACTTCCTGCTTTGCACCTTTTGCTTTGTAGAGTTACAATGCAAAAATATCAGATTTTGGCTTAGCTAAACTGGGGCCTTCCGGTAGTGACTCACACGTAACTACTCGTGTTATGGGCACATATGGTTATGCTGCTCCAGAATATGTTGAAACTGGTGAGCACTTTCTTGAGCCTTTATTATATGTGTCTGATCTAAAATCTCAAGCTATTTAAGCCAAAATGATTCTGAATTATGGTACTAAGTTGAACGGTTAGCTCTGGCCTTGATCGAACGTTGCTTTGGGGTGTAATCGGAGCAATGACCGTAGTGCTTTATGGATTAGTTGGTTGATGAAGTTCCGTTGTTTGTTAGATTCGTCGTCTACTTTCAGTTCAGGACCATAAATCTAAAGATATCCTAACAACTGATTGTTCCTACATGTCAACAAATTAGCACACTAGCTTCTCTGTTGTTTATTGCCTTCGGTTTTTTTTTCCCTTTTTTCATAAGTGATTCGTGAATAAACCTGTTGAACATATTCCAAGATCTCCTAGATATGTCGAAATTTTACATACAACTACAATAACATACTCAGTGTAATCCCACAAGTAGGGTCAGGGGAAGGTAGTGTGTATGCATACCTTATTGAATCGTAAATTGAACAACAATAGTTTTTTTCGAGTCTGACCAATCTGCTATGGTATCCACTTGCAAGTATTGATACATAAGAGTTGGGAACTAACCCTGTAGAAACAAAAGCACTCTTTCCTTTTTTCTTTGTTCCAACAATTAAGTGGGGTGTGAGGAGAGTAGAGTGTACCCAGACCTTACCCCTGGTACAGAGGTTGTTGCCGATAGACCCTCGACTCAAGAAAAACAGTCCAAACCAGTCTAGTAAAAGAAGTAATGGAAGTATAAGAAATAACAGATAGTAGCAGAACAGTAGTACAACAAAATAATACGATAGTCAAAGTACAAGAAACAACAACTAGTAACAGAAATCGAGTACACTACCGTATAAAATGAAACCGAGGGAGAATATATATGTTAATGGGGATTGTTTTGTCATGTTAACAGGTCATCTATATGTAAAAAGTGACGTGTACGGATTTGGAGTCGTCGTGCTTGAGTTGCTGACTGGTTTACGAGCACTCGACACCAAAAGACCAAACGGACAAGAGAAATTGGTGGACTGGGTGAAACCGATGCTGTCTAACAAAAGGAAGCTGAAGTCCATTATGGATGCTCGAATGGAAGGCCAATATTCTTCAAAAGCAGCAACACTTGCTGCTCAGATTACTCTAAAATGTCTAGAGGGAGACCCCAAGAATCGACCTTCAATGAAAGAAGTAACGAACGTGTTGGAACAGATCGAAGCCATCAAGGAGAATCCAAAAGAATCGAAAAGCAAATCCGAGCATTCTTCATCTCATCGTCACAGACAATCTCCAAGAAGTCGACAATCACCTCGTCAGACAAACGGCCAAGGATTCAGGTCAGGATCTGGAAAATGACAAGTAGAAATTGGCCTTTAGCTATGCATGTATAAATTTCATTCTTTTCTCATTTAGTACAAGATCAAGTTAATATTGTTCACCATTTTATGGCATTTCATTTTTTCAACTACAATTTTGTATTGTATATGTCACCTCTGTATTGCATGGCTTCACTGTTATTGTAATTTATCAAAGGTATTCATAAACTGATTTAGCTACTGGAAAACATGGTGGTTATTGTTATTATTTTAGATGTAATGGTCGAAAACACATTTGAACTCACTTTTTCATGAGTTTCATACCCTACCTATCAAATACCTCAACATTGTTCCCTTTTCCTACTTGAACAATAGTACATAGATTCAGTGCTCGGTATCCATAATGGAACCTGACTAATTTGAATCTATGCCACTTAGGGGGAGTGAGCGCCCTACCAATACTTGGGGCTCGAAATCGAGTCCTCTAATTAAGACTAAAGGAGCTTCATCTACTGCACCACATCCTTCAGTGGTGTATTGCATGGCTTTACTATATTGTAATTTGTTAAAGGTGCTCATAGAAAGAACTAACCCCTTGTATTTTGTTTTAAAAGTGTAAAGACATTTTCAAATAATACAGTATATGCTAGTAATTTTTAAGTCAAACTCATCCTTGGTGATGAAACATCTTGCTACCCTTTAAGTGACCACTGACCACCATACATTTCATTTCAACTAAATAAAGACAATTAAAGACTCTTCAACTAAATAATTGCATAACATTCATACAAACACTGAAACACATAATGCAAGCTTTTGAATAATAACTTCAGTAAGTTGAGATATATGACAACTGAAAATTAACTTAACGTCCAGAAAATCTCTTGTGGCCCATACATTGTAAAAGAGATACCAGAAGAAACGGGAGTTCGAACTATTTATGGGACCGATTTTAACATTGTATGTACAGACAACTCAAGAACTAGATCTTCCATCAGTTTACTTTAGTCCAAGTGAAAACAGAATAGGGGGACAAAAGACGAGACGTGAGTTCAAAAATTGAACTTTTGAATATTTATTTCAAACAAGATTTGACGCTGACGCTCCTTGGGTTCGAAATCAATCAATTTCATCAGACCCCATCAGTTGTGTTGTCTTATCGAAGAGAAGACTAACACTATTGTCCAAAATTTCCAAGAAGTCGCTCTACTGCAGCATGAACATTGCCACCGGAGGCAGTCAGTGCCCGGATATTTTCTTGAGTGTCAAAGAAACCCATTTCTTGTAACTGTGTTAGCTGAGTAGCGTATAATTCCTCTGGGGGCACTGCAACAGACATCAAGATAAAATTGAAAAATCGTTAAGTCAGAGGGAAAGAGAGAGAAAAACTGAAGCGGGAAAGCAAGAGATAAAAGTAACCATTAGATCTGTTAGGGACACCCAAGCCCCCGGTCCCAAGTCCACCAAACATGTTCATAAGCATTTCCATTCCCGAGTTGTCAAGTGCTGCAATTATTCAAACCACCACATGATGTGAGTTAGCTAAAACATAATTTCATAAACAGAAATTGCATAACTTTGCCCTTCAACCCTGATTTTATATAATTATTAGATTCAGTAGTTCCCTATATCGATTGTATCACTGACAATCAATAGCCGTCTCTTTAACAACCTGACAAGGGTTTCACAGTCAAGAATTCAGTTATGAAACCCAAACTCCATAAGCCAAATAAACTAATATACATAATGTCTATGCATCGTAGATAAGAACTTGACAAATTGTCTATTTACAATAGGAATAATGTTCAGGAGAATTTGGAAGTTGAAGGTGTGGATTTCCCAGTGGACCCTATTGTACCAAGATAAGAGCAAACTTTGAAAAGAAAAATGTTCCAGAAAAATTATATTCCCCAAAACAACATTATTAACACAATAATACCAGCTATCATGCTGACTAATTCAGAATGACTTGATTGAGGTGATAAAGAATATCAAGTTTGAAGAATACGAAGTTTACCTGCTCCACCAGCATTTTGGCCCGGCTGTCTGCAAGTAGTAAAAGAAACTTTGTCAACACAGTAACAAGTTCGTCTCAACTAGATAGGATTTCTCCATCTTTTGGCAAGTAAAAATGAAAATATGAGAGGAAAATTCTTTTCTTCGGCAAGCTTATTTATGAAAAAGGCAAGAGTTTGATAATTCAAGCAAATAAGCAACCCGTATAACATAAATCATGAAGCATTTTTCCAGCCAAGAAACTAAGAACCAGCTTACTGGTTTGTTTGCTGACGCCCAAGTTGAGATGCAAGCCCTTGCTGGAAAGTCATAAGTTGCTAAAAAGAAAGAAAAAGATGTACAAGTCACAAGAAGGCAGATGGATTATAAAGGAACACTATAACAAAATCTCAGTCTCATACAAACATTAACAACCTCTTTTTGCACCCCACATAAAGCCGCTTCTCTTACCCAACATTCCAACAATAGCAGTTTAACCCCCTTCCCACCTCCTTTTTTCTTTTTCTTCGGAGTTCCAAGTGGAGTTATCAGGACCAACTACCCCAGAACTACAGATTCACATATTGGTGTAATGTCATTGTGAAAGATAGTAATGAAAAAGAGTAGACGAGAATCTGTTTTTTTCTTAGTACTGAGTAGGCATCCGCTGTTCACTTGTATTTGGTTTACGGTCTCTTTGGGTCATTTCACACTCCCTATTAGGTTTATCTTGCACGTGGATGCACTCCTCTCAAGTGTTAGTAATGATAAAACTCACAAAAGTTGCACTGTTACCAAGCAAAACTGAATGAGATCACCCATGCCATTTAGTTGCTACATCTCATGCACCAGGTGCATATTCTAAGCAAGCAAGACCTTCTAAGTGTGGCAAGTATTCTTTACCTGCACTGTCTCAGGCGATGTCAATTGACGAATAAATTCAGGATTTTGCATCATTTCTCTGAGCTGTGGATTGGAATCAAGCATGCTTCTAAGCTGTGGGTTCATCCCTAAAACCTAATCACCAGGTAAAACGAGAAATTTACTGTCAGTAGACAAAAAGAGTCGAAGGAAACAGAAATACAACAAAACTAAACGACTGCATGCAAATTTTCAATCAGACAAATAAATAAATACCTGGTTCATGTACTGAGGATTTGAAAGGAGAGACTGCATCATCTGTGAGATGGCAGGGTTCTGCATCATTTGATTTAGAGAAGTGGTATCAGGCATGCCGCCTAGCATTTGCTCCAAACCTGGGGAACCAAGCCCACCTAGGCCAAGTGGTGCAGCCCTGGTATCCCCAGCAGTATTTGACCTAGCAGTGGTATTGGCTTGGGCAGCTCCAGCTGAAAAAGTCAATGTATAAGTTAGAACATAATCATATAATACATACTTATCCAACAACATGGCTTTGTGAGAAATATAGTTAAAAATAAGGCATGACAGAATGATTACCCAAGGATCCTAAGAGTACACCATAATTACGTCTACAACATGAAGGATTAAAATACTTCAAATCAACATTAAGAAGCTTACAAGAAACTTCAGAATATTAAAAAGTAAACAGTTAAACTAAAAAATATAGAATAAAAGAAAACCAAAAAAAGTAAACAGTTAACTCTTTCGAGATGTTTTAGGAGAAACAAAAATCAGTGCACATGATTAAGTATAGATTGTATCATGTAACTTAACCTTTTGGTGTAAAAAGGAAAATGCAAATGAGGCAGAAACCTTACAAGAATTCATGCAGTCCCTCTAAAGTTTAGAAGAGGGCTATGCTTTTGGCTCTTTTTGCCACTTGTACAAAAATCCCAGGCACTACCTTTGTGCTGCTTTATGAATACAATTATTACCATTTAAGAAAAAAAAGTAAACAGTTTTACTCTAGCTAGTCAAAATGATTAAAGAATAAGAGATGATAAGAACTAACTGCCTGCAGATGCCCAAGGATTCGGAAGTGGATTAGTATTTGGGGCAGGCAGATTATCAGTAGTCTCAGAACCAGTAGTTGGAGGATTATTTGACTGCTGTCTGCCTTGTCCACCTTGTGCTCCCAAAAGAGCTGCAAACGGGTTAGACCCCGCATCATTTCGCGTATCTCCAGACAATGTTGATGCATTTAGGAATGGCTCCTGGACATTTTCATACATACGCCTCAGCATGTTAAATCCCTCCGGAGAAGATTCAATGTTGCTCATGGCCCTGTCTGTATTGCGCATCATCTCACGCATAAGTTCAGGGTTTCGTGCAGCCTCCATTGTCTGTCGAAGAGTAGCAGGATCATTGAGCACGTGAGCAAGCTCCGGATTACGATCCATGATCTCTCGCATTTGGGGATTGTTCATGATCAAGTTGCGGATGGTTTCAGGGTTATTCATTAAATTCTGAACAAGAGGCGTATTCATCATATCTCTCATCATGTCAGGGTTTTGAGTCAACTGCTGCTGGACCTGCTCAAAATCTGGAAGACCAGCTCCAAACAAACCACCGCCACCACCACTTCCAAGACCAGGAAACATTGAAGCTCCAAGGCCTGATCCTGGAAATGGTCCGCCTGCATCAGAAGCAGCATTTCTTGGTGCATTCTGAGCAGTATTTGGACCTCCAACATTGGTTGCACTTGCAGGGTTTGCAGAGGGAGCTGGGGATGAACCTCGAACTAAATGAACCGTGTGATCTGCCTCCAGACCTATCAAGCACAAAGTTAAAATAAGCTAGATCACTACGATTATCACTGACAGCTTGATAAAATGTTACATGCAGATGCAAAAGCAGATATAACTGAAGTTTGGCACTGAGTGCTAATGGTGTACCACTTCTAAACTCAATCTTGAACATTTTGAAGTGATAATTTACCGATTGTGAACAACTTGACAGGTGTTAGAGTATCTTCATGTAACAAATAATGCAGAAGTAGAAATTAATCACAGGGAAAAGAAGATATTCCTTCCATGCAAAACTGTGCTTCGCAAGGAGGGTGGAACCACACAATACATCCAACAAAGAGTCGCACAAGCCCCACTTTTACACCTTCCACACTCAAAAAATTAGAAAAGAAGATATTACATCAATACAACTTAGTGTCCCAAGGAAAGTGGAATCACATATTACATTCAACAAGAGTCATACAAGCCCCACTTTTCACCCAGCTCGCTTCACATTTTTAGTGTTCTTTTTTTGAGAAGGAAAAAATTCAATGGCATCACATCTTTCCACTATATACTAAATACTAATGTAACTTTTCAATTAAAACTAGTACAAAGTCAAACACTATGATAGAGTGAACATTGTAAAACAACAGAAAAGACCTCGTGTCTCTTAGGTTTACATATACCTGTCAATTCATGCGACATACCATTTAACAAGCTTTTTAGTTTTAAATGGTCTACTAGTACAGTATAGTTTAACAATAGCTTCCCACAAGTCAAAGCAATTACTTCAGAACTCCTTAGTTATCCCTTCAATATGCCAGACACTTGAGGCTAACAGCAGTGTACACATTCTACTAGTCAGTTTCTAAATTGATGGCACTAACAACCAAGCCATCATCTCAAGTGGCTGAATCCGAGGTAATTGTCAAAAGCAGAGAACAAGGTCGGTTGGGAAGGTGCATTATTGGACTCTTTGACAAAAACAATGCAGAAAGGCCTACCTTATCTGATGTTAGACAATGGTCTACAACAGTGTGGAAGAAGGCTTTTGGAGTCAATACATACGAGATGCTGGGTGGACACTATCTCTTCGAGTTCCCCAACAGGTATATGGCGGAACAAATCCTTCAGGGAGAATGGATATGGAAGAGAAACAAAATAAAATTAGAGTGGTGGAACCCATATGTAGGCTGTGAACCAACTACATACAAACCCAAATCCACTTGGATTAGGGTTATGGGTCTGCCTATGCATTTATGGACGGACGAGACCTTCAAGGAGATCGGCAAGCTCTGTGGTGGATGGTTGATGACGGAGGAGGAGACAGAACTGAGAAACCATCTCAAGTGGGCAAGGATCGAAATACGAGGTGATGGTCGGAGCATTCCAAGTGAAGTCTCTATTTCTAGAGATGGAACTAAATTCATAATTCCGATCTGGGCAGAGAGGAAAACCCTATTTGAATTCCCGCCGGAAAGCAATAGAACAACCACCGGAGAAGATCAACTGAAGATACAGCGGATAATAGATCCCCAACCATCTATATCCGAGAAAGCAGAAGTACAGGTTGTTGATGTTGATGTAACAGAAGGAAATCACGTGGAGGCAGCTGTCCAAATTTTAAAAAAAACTAAAGTAGCACGTGCTCAGCATGTGCAGATCTTTAAAAATAAAGACTTGGACAGTAGGTCAACTGGGCCGGATCAGGCGACAATTATTTTTAATAACTTCAGCCCACAGCCCAATTCTGACCTTCAAGAGGTGGTGATTGATGAATCTCTGGAAAATTACTCCAGTCGCGATGTATCTGGAAGGAAAACACCAAATCTACAGAATCTCGAGGGGACCCAGCCAAGAGAAGAAGGATTTGAAGAAGGAAAAGAAGCGGAAATCTCCTGTTTACCCATTATCGAAGTTAATGCATGCATCATATCGGGGGAAACCTTTGCAAAAGAAAACGAGTCACAACAAAAACATCTGGAGATGTTTAATTCTGGAGAAATTTGGGATGTACAGGAGATTGAACCACTACGTACCCAAGTGCTAACTGATTCAGAACGGAGGGCAACAACATGGGTACAACAAAATCTTCTTAAACTTCACAAGATGTTTGGAGTAGATTTTCAGGGGCTTGAAGAGGAAGCACTTGAGTTGCTTAAGCAGGTTGATGCAAGCAGACATGCTAGAAGAATGGAGCAAACAATAGAAGTCAAAGGAGCAAAGCATAAGGGAGCACAAGAGTTAAAAAATTTGATAACTTTTGATGTCAAATTTAAAAGCAATGGTGATAGAAGGAAGGGGAAGGGGAAATCACATAATACTCCATGAAGATAAAATTAATCTCATGGAATGTTAGGGGGTTGAATGAACAGGGAAAGAGAAGGGTGGTACAAAACCTGCTGCAGGACTGGAAAGCAGACATTGTCTGCCTCCAGGAAACTAAATTAGAAGGCGATGTACAGGACTTAGTTAAACAAATTTGGGCAGGGAGATGGATTAAATATGCTTGTTTAGAGGCCAGTGGAACCAGAGGAGGAATCCTGATGTTATGGGATTCCAGAATGTGGGAAGGGGAAATTATGCAAGTTGGAGCCTATACTCTCTCTTGTAAATTCAAAGCTCAGACAAGCAATTTTGAATGTCATATAACTGGAGTGTATGCTCCGAATAGTAAAGTGGAGAGGAGGTTTGTATGGGAAGAACTGGCTGATGTAAGAGGCTTGATGGATGGTCCATGGGCTGTTTGTGGTGACTTTAATGTCTGTAGATTTCCTTCTGAAAAAAGGGAGTGCAACAGGTTAAACTCAGCAATGAGAGAGTTCTCAGAATGCATTGAAGACATGGACCTCATTGATCTG
>JAJOOH010004881.1:0-41464 GCA_029582605.1 Solanum gracilifrons
TTACAATTTGTTTCACAAACCCCCCCCCCCCCCCCCTTTTATTAATTACTTGTTTCTGGAAGTAATTTGACTAAATGAATATAATTATTGGTTAAAGTTAAGTCTAGACCATTTTCCTCGTGGGATCGACCCCAACCTACAAGTTGGGTTCTATACTTGATAACGATCGTTTATGCTTCTTTAGGGAGGTGTAATTTGAGCGTATCAAATTTTGGCACCACTACCGGGGAAATTTTTCTTTTAGATTTATTTTAACTATACTATTGAAATTCAGTCAAATATTTCCTAATTTTACTTTTTCTTTTTGTTTTCGTCTCTCTCAAGTTCCGACTCTAGTGTATGGCAAGTACTCAGAGCCAGGGTGAACCACTAACTCCTGATGATCCAGAGTTGAACCGAATTTTGCGAAGGATGAACAATCAAGGAGTTAAAGTTAATCCTATCGGAGGCAATCTAGGTGATGAAGTTGATTTGCAACCTCCGAGGGTAGTTGGTGGAGACAACCAGGTTCTAGGTGAATATCAATTGGGAGATGTAGTGAGGGTGCGTGGTCCACCGGTCCCACAACTGCATGACAACTATAGGGGCAACGTCAATATTGCTGACTCTGATGGGCCTCTTTTCCTACCCCCATTTCCTCTGGGGAACACATTTGTAGTGACCAGTAGCTTCATGCAGATGCTTACAGTGAATGGCTTGTTCTCGAGGTTGCCACCGGAGGACCCACATGCTCACATAGCCAAGCTAAGGGTGGTTTGCAAAAGTTATGTAGGTCAACCAGATTTGGATATAGATGTCATCGGATTGCGAGTGTTCCCTTTATCACTGGCAGGCGATGTTGTTGTATGGTTCACTGAGCTCCCTTATAACTCAGTCTATACATGGGACAAATTGAAGGATGTGTTCTTAGCAAGATATTATCCAGTGTCCAAGAAGCTCAATCATAAAGATAAGGTCAACAATTTTGTGGCATTACCTAGAGAGTCTGTGAGTAGCTCTTGGGATAGATTCACTGCGTTTGTAAGAGGTATTCTAAATCACCGTATTGATGATGAGTCGTTGAAGGAATATTTCTATCGAGGTCTGGATGACAACAATAAAGTAGTGCTTGATACTATAGTTGGAGGATCATATGGTGAGTGCACATAGGTGCAGATTGCAGAAAAATTGGAGAAGATCTCTTGCAATAGTAAAGCATGGAACACTAGGGGGTTGGATACTGGAAGAAACACATTTTTGTTCATACTACAACCAATCTGTAGATGATATTGTGAGGAGATGACTCATATGAGGACCGAGTTAGAGTTGGTATTGAAGCATGTGAGCGGAAGTACGGAAAAGGTAAATGCTGTGAATTAATTGACTAGAACTCCAGCACCAGTTAAAGAGTGTTACTATGAAGAGGATGCTTATGCGGTGAATGATCAGATGGGGGGTTTCCGACCAAATGCCCAAGGATCCAACATGGAAAATTGGTGCCAGGTTCAAGGAAACCAAGGTCGGAACTATGACAATTACAACCGAGAGGGTCAATATGTCCAGGATGGGAACTTCAATCACGACAACAACTACAACCAGAACGACTATGGCAACAGAAATCATCGGGTAGGACCTTATGTTCCTCCTCAAAATCGGGAATTTGGTATTAGGGAAGCTGAAGGCAATATGGCCCGTATTGAAGATATGATGCAGAAGATGATGAGAAAGTTTGATGCAACAGATGAAAATGTGAAGGAGATGAGAAACGACTTGTCTGGTATTGGTCAAAAGGTTGAGGCCCATGCAGTGTCAATAAAGCATCTAGAGCAGCAGATGACTCAGTTGTCTACTATAGTGAACCCACATCAACCTGGCACTCTTCCTAGCAACACCATCTAAAATCCAAAGAATGATGGTCACTTTTTGGCAGTTACTACTCGAGGGGGTAAGCAAATCATTGATCCACCTATGTCGTCTGTGGTGGATGTTGAGATTAGAAAAGAAGATGATGTGGTAGAGGTTAGAGAAGACTCTTAGAATGCGACAGAGAAAGAAGCGAAAATATCTCAGAAAGTGGTCCCCATACCTAGACGCCCACTACCTTTTCCCCAGAGGTTATTGAAGAAGACTGAAGATGGTAAATATCGCAGGTTTATTACTATGTTGAAGCAGCATTCCATCAACATTCCATTGATAAAATCCTTGGAGTAAATGCTTGGGTATGCGAAGTTTATGAAAGATATGGTGATAAAGAAAAGGTATGTGAGTTTTGAAGATGATGATAGATTGCAGCATTGTAGTGCTATTGTTACAAGGTCTCTTGTGCAGAATAAGAAAGATCCTGGTGCTTTCACGATTCCATGTACTATAGGGTTGTTACACTTTGCTAAGGCATTGTGTGATCTTGGTGCTAGCATCAACCTCATGCCATTGTCTATTTATAAAAAGTTGGGTCTAGGGGATCCAAAACCTACTATGACGCAGTTACTTATGGCCGATCGAACCGTAAAAAGGCCCATTGGTGTACTCCATGATGTGCTAGTGAGAGTGGAGTCATTTATCTTTTCGGAGTATTTTGTGATTCTTGACTGTGAGGTTCCCATCATCCTTGGGAGACCATTTCTTGCTACAGGTCGTGCGTTGGTTGATATGGAGAAGGGGCAGATGAAGTTCAGACTGAACAATGAAGAAGCAACTTTCAATATTTGTAGCTCCATGAAGGAGAGTGGTGAGTTCCAAACAGTATTTGCTATAACTTACAGAGTTGAGAGTGGAACAGAAGTGCAAATTGAAGAGCGACTCGATGTTGAGGCAATAGCAGCAGTAATAATGAATTTTGATAGTGATGGTATTAAAGAGTACGATGAGTTGGTAACTGGACTCAATAAGTGCAAATATCGGTCAAAACCAAAGAAGTATGAGTTAGACATGAAGAATCATGAGTCTCCACCCGCGAGACCATCTATTGTGGAGGCACTAAAATTGAAGCTTAAGGCTCTACCACCGCATCTAAGTTATGTATTCTTGGGTAGAGAAAATACTTTACCGGTCATCATTGCAGCAAATTTAAACGCGAGATAAGTATAGTGCTTGGTGACTGTGTTAAAGAGGTTAAAGCGAGCTATAAGGTAGACTATTGCGGCTATTATAGGGATTCCTCATGGTATTTGTTCCCACAAAATCTAACTCATGCCAGATCACAAACCTAGTATCGAGCACCAAAGGAGATTACATCTACCTATGCAAGAGGTAGTTAAAAAGGAGATCATCAAGTGGTTGGATGTTGGAGTTATCTATCCCATTGCAGATAGTAGTTGGGTATGTCATGTTCAATGTGTGCCCAAGAAAGGTGGGATAACTGTGGTTCCTAATGAGAGAAATGCGTTTGTTTTGTTACGGCCCGTGACTGGATGGAGAGTTTGCATGGACTACCAAAAGCTAAATGCTTGCACAGAAATTTATCATTTCCATATGCCATTTATGGATCAGATGTTGGATAGACTTGCTGGTAAGGATTGGTATTGTTTTCTTGATGGTTATTCGGGATACAATAAGATTTCTATAGCTCCGGAAGACCAAGAGAAGACCACCTTCACTTGCCCTTATGGGACTTTCGCCTTCAAATGGATGCCCTTTGGATTGTGCAATGCTCCAGTGACCTTCCAGCGTTGTATGATGTCGATATTCTCTGATATGGTGGAGGACACTATTGAGGTATTTATGGATGATTTCTCAATGGTAGGTGACTATATTGATCGATGTCTGAATCATTTGGCTGAGGTGCATAAAAGGTGTCAAGATTGCAATCTGGTGCTAAATTGGGAGAAGCACCACTTTAATGTGAAAAAAGAAATAGTTCTACGTCATCGGATTTCTGAGAAAGGAATTGAGGTAGATAAAGTGAGAGTTGAGGTAATAGAAAAACATCCTCCACCAATCTTTGTAAAAGGTGTTAGTAGTTTTGTTAGGCATGAAGGTTTTTATAGGAGGTTCATCAAAGATTTCTCAAAAATTGCACATCCTCTGTGCAAACTGCTCGAGAAGTAGTGGAAGTTCCATTTTGATGATGCTTGTCTAAGAGCATTTGGAGAGTTGAAGGAGAAGTTAGTAACTGCACCTATCGTTATTTCACCGGATTGGGGACAACTATTTGAGGTAATGTGTGATGCAAGTGGAGTAGCGCTAGGAGTGGTATTGGGAAAGAGGCGAGAGAAAATTCTCCATCCTATTTACTATGGTAGCAAAGCTCTAAATGTGGCCCAGAAGAATTATACTGCGACTGAACAAGAGCTTCTTGCGGTGGTTTTCACATTCGAAATTTTTTGATCCTACTTACTTGGTACCAAGGTCATAGTGCATACTGACCATTCTTCATTGAGGTATTTGATGGCGAAAAAGGATGCAAAACTGAGGTTGATTAGATGGGTATTGTTGCTGCAAAAGTTTGATTTTGTGGTAAAAGATAGAAAGGGGACCGAAAAGCAAGTTGCCGATCACATGTCCAGATTAAAGGAAGAGGCCAAGCTAAAGCTTGGTGATAGGGCTGAAACTAATGATACTTTTCCAGATGAACAGGTATTGGCTACTTCTCATGATCTGATTCCTTGGTTCGCAGACTTTGCTAATTATTTGGCAAGCGATTTGGTGCCACCGGACTTGCCTTTTCACCAAAGGAAAAAGTCTATGCATGATGAGAAGAAATTCATTTGGGATGAGCCTTACTTGTATCGTAGTTGTGTTGATGGGATTATTCGTCGCTGTGTGCCCGAGGTTAAAATTTTGAGAGTACTTGAAGCATGCCATTCATCGCCTGTTGGGGGACATCATAATGGTATTCGGACTAAGCATAAGATTTTGCAGTGTGGGTACTACTGGCCTACCATACACCAAGATGCTCATGATTTCGCCAAGTCTTGTGATCGTTGCCAAAGAGAAGGAGGGATTTCAAAGAGGCAAGAGGTTCCTATGAATCCTATATTAGTGATAGAGTTATTTGATGTATGGGGCATTGATTTTATGGGTCCATTTGTGAGTTCACATGGGATGAAGTATAATCTTGTTGCGGTTGATTATGTAGCGAAGTGAGTGGAAGCAGTCGCGCTCCCCAACAATAAAGGTAAAAGTGTCACCGTATTCTGGAAAAAGAATATCTTCTCCAGATTTGGGACACTAAGGGCAATTATCAGTGATGGAGGTTCCTACTTTTGTAAGAAGTTGTTCAAGGCGCTACTTGAGAAATATGGTGTCTGCCACAGTGTAGCCACTCCTTACCATCCGCAAACTAGTGGGCAAGATGAAATGTCCAACAGAGAGATCAAACAAATTTTGGCAAAGACTGTGAATACTAATAGAACGGATTGGTCAAGGAAGCTTAATGATGCTGTATGGACCTATTGCACTGCATACAAGACTCCCATAGGTATGTCGCATTACCAACTTGTTTATGGGAAATCTTGCCATTTACCAGTGGAGCTAGAGCATAAGGCTTTGTGGGCGATGAAGAAGCTAAATTTGGATTGGGGAGCCGCAACTAATCAAAGAATGAATGACTTGAATATGCTTGATGAGTTTCACTTAAAAGCTTATGAAAGTTCATCTTTGTACAAGGAGAAGGTGAAGTGGTATCATGATCAAAGAATTGGAAAGCGAGAATTTGTTGTGGGTGATCTTGTGCTTCTATTCAACTCTAGGTTTCGCTTGTTTTCGGGCAAACTCGAATCCAAATGGACCGGACGATTTTTTCTCACAAAAGTGCTCCCCCATGGAGTGGTTGAGCTTGAGAACAGTGAAGGAACAAGGTTCATGGTTAACGAGCAAAGGATCAAGATCTATCTGGGAAACGCAGAAATTGCGCAAGAAGTTGTTGAGGCCTATCATCTTGATGAAGTCTTAGTAATCAAGAGGAAGGCGTCATGTCGCGATATTAAATTAAGTGCTACTTGGGAGGCAATCCAAGATGCAACGTCTAGCCAACAATAGCTTGTTTAGTAGTTGCTCCTATGTACACAGTTAGACAGTTGTTTTAGTGTTGGCTAGATATAGCATAGGGTCCGTGTCTAAAAAGTGTCCAGAAAATGTAAAAAGAAAGGGCTAATTGTTAATACATGTGCAGGGGCGAGAAGCAGAATCTGCAGAAAAATGTCTGGTGCAACGGTCTACGGACCCCATCGACGGTCCATCGTTCACTCCACGAACCGTGAATGGCATGCGAAGACCCCAGGTAAGTCCCTAAATTTTTCTAAGTGTTGAAGTGATCTACGGTCTCGACCTACGGACCGTAGATCGACCTACGATCCGTAAGCGGGATCTCGTAGGTCGAAACCCTAGTCGGCCTGACTCGACCCAGACTTTCTCTATTTAAAAACCCCAAAGTTTAAAACATTTCCCACTCTTTCCAAAACCCTTATTCGAACCCTTACACCCCAAAATCCACAAGTTCACTCCCTCACACCACCCTCCATGAGATCTCCTAAAGAAATTTACCCCCAAAATCCACATACTCACACCCTTCCCATATTTCTTGAAAATTCCCATCTTAAAGAGACTCGGTGTCCAGGTACGGTATAACGTTAGGGTCAAATTCAGTCGAAGTCTAAGTCTTGGCACGCAATCACACCACTCATCATGTCCTGTAAGGTAAGTGACTTTCCCCTCACTTTTAATTACGATTCATAGCTTGAATAGGGTAAGCGGGAGTGGGTCTTGACCTTGGGTAGCTATTCATCCTTAAATGCCTGTTAAATATGAAATTTAAATTCCCTTGGGACGATGGTCAGTGATTCTAGGTAATTCTAACTTAAAACCAGTAGAACTACAAGTTTAATGTAAGTTCCGACTTAGGGTTCAATAACTTGTATGAATGGCGTGCTTAGCTGAATTATCGGACCCCCGAGAATGATGAACTAGCATGTGGATTGTTGAAATGCATGCTTAGACTTGCTTAGTGTTGTTGTTGAACCTCTTGTATGTCTAAATGATAAAGCACTGATGCATAAAATTGGCCCAGACCCATCCACGAACCGTCGCTTAGTCAACGGACCATTGATTATGTTCGTGGCAGGGGCAATTGAGAAACTTCCAAAGTATGACACGATGGAGGTGGACTACCGTCCGTGGAATGACCCATGGATCGTTCCACATCTTCGTTGTTTCCATCTGTGAGTATGCCCTGTTTACTTTTGACGTACGGAGCAGGTCCATGAACCTTAGGTTGACCTACGGACCATCGGTTCCCTCCGTCGGTTATCACCCTAGCTTACTATAATTTTTTTCATTATTACTTTTTTATTATTATTATTCTTTTATTTTTTGTCCTTCTTGATTTTGGTTTTTTATAGTTCTTAAATTCTTTCCACCATGTCTAGTGTATGTGTTCGGTACTAACATCTCCTCCGCATGTACAATGATACCAAACAAGAAAGTCATCATCAACTGGGGCCTGTCAAAGTTAGTGGCACCGACCTTACGACTTATCAATGAGGATACTGACAGGCAACGGGACCCGGATTACTCACCCACACCTGCCCGGATCACTCGGAACTTGTCCAAGAAGGAGCTCCCCGACGTAGTCACTACCTCCTAGTCTGATGAGGAGGATACACTGATCGGGTCACCAACTAGGTCTGGGTCCGGTTCTACATCCAACTCTGCTGCCGGGTCTAGGTCCAGGTCCAACACCGGTTCAAGTGCACATGAAGCGGCTGCCTCGTTTGATGAGGCATCTAGTTCTGACGGGATTTACATCCCTCAAAATAACCAACTGGATTCTGTAGACAGAGAGCCGAACAGGTGGTGCATTGAGGGAAGTGGCAGATTTACCGTGACGCCAAGATGGAGACTGCCAAGGAAAATATGGCCCGTACAATTACTGAGGTGCGCAGAGTTGCCACTCTCCGTGGGCGAATTCACAAAAACGCCAAGCTCGCAACACAAGAACCCCGCCCATCCACCATGGTCCGAGGTGTTTCGGTGAACTTATCACACACTACCATCAACCGGTTTCTTTATGGCCCTAAACCTCACCACACATGGGTAGACTCCAGTGCTGAATTTGACTATCGGTGGGAAATTGTGCGGACAGGAGCCTTATGCCGAAATGTGGATCAAAGGGAGGTGGTTATATCATGGATTGGTCGGTATCTGTCTTTGGATGGAGAGAGAGTGGAATGGGTTGTTGCTTCCTGATTGTGTATTCGGAAGGCCACCCTCACTTTGGCAGCCAAGTTCTTTTGGCTATTGGTCCAAAATAGATTGTCACCAACAATGGCTGATAATATAGTCACTTGGGATAGAGCGGTCATGGTGGCTGGACTGGTTGCCAGATTGGATATAAACTTCCCCCGTTTGCTACTTGGAGAATTGCATGAGAGGGCTTTCAAGACCACTACCACCTACCCTTTCTCCTATATGATCTTTCAGCTTTGCAGAGATGCATAAGTGCTTATTTGGCACTGTGATAAATTGGTGCATGCGACTGGGACCCTTGACATTGGGTTGATTCAGAATGACGTGAATGTGGCAACACCACACAGAGGACCTTGAGTCGATGTAACTATGACGAGTATCTAATACACAATGTGGGGCAGATGGGCCTCCCACTACAGCTCCGCCTGATGAGCACCCAACTTCCTCTTCTCAGACGACCAGCGAGGCCTCGAGCTCATCTCGAGCCACCCCACTCTCGAAACGACTATGATAGCATTGGCTTAAGTCCAGAACTTGGAGGGTCAGATAGCCACCTTGATGCACCATAATAAGCCCGGGATGCAGAAATTGATTTCTGAGTCCGAAGAGAGAGTAGAAAAGAGGATGGAGGCAAAAACAGACCAAAAGGTCCAAGCAGTTCATAAGCGGCTCGATGCCTTCGAGTTGAGAGTTCTAGAGAGGCTAGCTCCTACTACTGATATGTCCTCTTTTCGGACAGACCTAGCTAGTATCCGGGCCTATGTTGAAGCCATCCTGGCCACACTAGTTGTCGAGCCACAGACTGCATCCTCTGCATTAGGCGATAATACCGTCCTGGGTGCACTATTCAGTAGAGATGATACGGAGCAGCCTGAGCATGCACGTGCCCGCGGTAAAAGGCACCAATCTAGTCATAAAATTGAGCTCAAGAAGGAGGAAAAGACTAGAAAAAGGCAGCGCAGGGAGGAGAAGAAGGCACGGAAAGCCTCCATAATAGATGAGCAGCTGAGGCAAAAGAGGACCCGTGAAATAATTGTTGGGGCGTCGAGTTCTATGCCCGTGAGGATTGATGTGAGCACCACTGAGGGTGCAATTAGAGTGATACATAGCACTACTGATGGTGCTATCCTTGTTGATGAGAGCACTACTAAGGGTGACCCGAGTATTGATTGAGCGGGCTCTGGGAAACCGGACCCACCCGCTTGTTGATTGTTCATCGACGCTATGCGCCATAGGTTTGCTTCACCCATATCCATTACTTTTTACTATTTTTTGTGTGCATTAGGGACAAGTGCACCTATCTTTTTGGGGGTAGGGTAAATGGATTGTGAGTGATAGGGTGAAGTCTGAGTAACCTAACTCATAATCCTCTCTTGGGGTTTGCTTGCCTGTGTTCTTTTCCCCCAAGTGACTCTTTAATTTTTGTTGAACCGGCATATGTTAGGATCGTATGTGTAAAAGCTTAAAAAAATGAAGCATGATGGATTATGAAAAATGATACTCGTCCAAATTTTGTGATATGTGCTAGAATTTGTAGGCTAGATAAGTTGAATATGTCGGCTTTGAGTATGACATGATAATGAACCAACTTAATGGTATGAGTTAAGCTAAAACTTGAACTGGGTAATCTGATAATCTGATGATGAAACAATGTGTCAAGAGTATGTGAGAATAGTTGATTGTTCAAATAGTTTTGTGCCAATGTAGAACTAGCCCGGTTAGTCCTGCTAAGACAATTTACTCTAGAGGCTAGGAAGTGATCATAGGCCCTTGTTCTGATAAGTCCACAAATTGCCTAAAAGAAGAATCCAACCAAATGACATAAATGCTCTGTTTGATCCAAATGCTTTGAGCCAAAATTAGACCATTTCTTTCTAAACCCCTAACTCACCTTCCCATAATCTACTATGTTGGTCCCAGTCCCTCCTTGGACATGTGCAGCTTGACTTAAGTCAAAACCCTAAGTTGAGGGTGGCTAATGTATAGAGAAACCTCAATGGTGGCCCTGATCCGACATCAGGCATTGTGCACCTTAACCAATGGAAAATCCATAAGTTGAGGGTGGCTATGAAAGAGGAAACCGAAATAAAAATGGATATGAAAAGAGTTTTATGTTGAAAAAGAGAAAAAGAAAAGAGAAGAAAGGATCTAACTTTTTGAAAGCTAAAAAAAGAATAAAATGCAAGAAAATAAAAAGATGAAAGTGAAAAATAAAGAGCTACAAAGTCTAAAGTCAGATCCTTGGTTGAAGAAAATCAAGGGAAAGAAGGTAAAACGGTAGGATGTCAAAAATAGGGCAAAATGAGGTTCAAATCCTAGTGTAATGTCAAAGAGGGCAAAAAATTACTAAGAAGTACCCAAATGTACCACACCTGACCCTGAGCCTACGTTACAAGCCAAGAAAGTCCTATAGTGATCCTAGAATCTAGTTTGGAGAGTCAAAACAGTGAAAATAAGGGCAAGCCTATGGTATTGAGAACTAACTATACTTGAAGTTCCTTCTGAGCGTGAGTATTGAATGAATCCTTGTACTAAAATTCATATTCATTGTGTGAAAAGAGGGATTTCGTTTGAAGTAAGGGCACTAGTTACATTGTCGAAAAATTGGTAACTTGGTGATAGTAAAATAGTGTATGTTGTGTGTTGGTTGGTCAATCTTTGTCATGTTTGGATCCACACAAGTTAGCTTGTTGAGTCTAAGAGAACAAAGTCGCACTCAAAGTAAGAGTCGGGATGAAGAGCCATGTGATTGCTTGAGCTGAAATTGTTTGATTCTGTACAAGTATCGTTTAGAGTCATAATGTGTTGCTTAAGGACAAACCACTATTTTAAGTTGAGGGTATTCATGTACCGTGAGTTTACGGTACTATTGATATATTTCACTTAGGATTTGTGAATGGCTAGGGCATTTTTGTGTTAGTTTTATGTGTTTTTTTGTTGTAATTTCAGGAAATAAACTGAGGCATGAAAAGATGAAGATGTAGCTGAGGCAAGTAATGAAAATAGCCACCTACGGACCATAGGATGAGTGACGCCCCGTAGATAAGGGTCGTGGGATGACCAGGCATGGCAAGATTGAAGCTCATGGAAATCTGACCAAGTGTGGAACCACGGTGGGGACTGACGGACCGTCGAATGACTTACGGTCCATCCTGCAGCTCCATAGAAGTGATCAGAGGAGTGGTTCAAGTACCTGAGTTGAAATAATCTAAGTATAGAGCGACGAAGGTGAATGACGGTCCATCTTCTCACTGACAGACCGTGTTGCTGGTTCGTGGAAGCTGACTGAGAGACGTGGATTTGTGAAGATTTCAAATCAGCTAAGAATAGAGCCACAGAAGAGACTTATGGACCGTCTTTCGACTTACGGAATGTAGGTCAGCCTCGTGGAATGGAGACGCATCATGCAGTTTTATTTACTTATTTTGTTTCCCTTTTATTTTAGGATTTGTTTTCTATAAATAGGGTATGTAAACCTCATTTTTGGGGGTTAGATTTTATTACTTTTAGTCTAGTTCTTGACTTGGGATATTAACGTGCAACTTTAGCAATTCTCAATTTCCTAAGTTCGTTTTGAAGATTTTGGTGTTGAAGTTGAATTTCTGGGTTTATTATTCTTCCTACGTAAGTTCATAATTCTTTCATCTAAAACAATGAATTGTGTTCATATGATTATGGGTAACTAATCTCCACAACTAGGGTTGTGGGAACCATGAGCGATTAACAAAGTATGAATAGTAAATAAGTAATTCTTGAATAGTGTTTTGTGTGCATTGATAATTCATTCGTTTAAAAGTCTTTTTAGCGGTGCACAACGTTAGAACTCGCCTTGTTACTACTTGCCGGACCAAAGAGGTAATCAAGCAGAAAAGAATTATCAACATAGATTTAGTCTGATACTATCTAATATTCTAGTGTCGATTGGTGCGAAGAAATAACTAAGACAAACATCGATGTGATGTCTAATACGAGGTAAAGGTAAGGGTTAGTAAATTATACACACGTAGCCGGACCAAGGTGTGGGGCGAAATTCTCTAGATGCTGGACCAAGGATTTAGAGATACATAGCTTATCACTTTGTATGTAGTACACTAGGAAAGGATTGTTATTACTAGGATTACTGCGTTATGAGCTTGTGGGGAACACGTATACCCTAGTTAATTCTATCATCTTGATAACAACCAAAATTGACTTTTATTTACTGATTTGTTACTGAATTCTTACAATTTGTTTCACAAACCCCCCCCCCCTCCTCCTTTTTTAATTACTTGTTTCTGGAAGTATTTGACTAAATGAATATAATTGTTAGTTAAAGTTAAGTCTAGACCATTTTCCTCGTGGGATCGACCCTAACCTACAAGTTGGGTTCTATACTTGATAACGATCGTTTATGCTTCTTTAGGGAGATGTAATTTGAGCGTATCAATCCTCGACTCAATCGTTCTCCGTGTCCCTAGACTGCTTCCTCTCGTAAGGAGGTATGTATCTCCCTTGACTCTTACACTGGTTTTCCACCTTTGTTATTTTGGTGGACAACTCGTTTATCTGAGTTACCGGTGCTGTTAACTCCAAGTCCCTCTCTAGTCCTTGTCTCTTCTCAGCCGAGTTGTCACCATTTCCCCCAGCCATGCTCACGGAACCTACCTACATCAAAAAATTCAAAGAAAAACAAAAATAAAAATAAGATTAGTAAACTACGACTACCGAAAGCAAAATTCATGTTAAACCAAAAACTTATACGTAACACCACTCCCCAGTAGCAGCGCCATTTTGATGTTTGCGTAATCAAGACACAACTTCCAATGCAAGTGTCTATGATCATACAATAGTTTAGTAACCCAACCAAGGGTTGGGGTCGAGTTCCACGGCAGTGGGCCTGAAAATAAGTGGTTAAGGGCGAAAGTACTAAAGCTAATCGTAGCTAAAGACTTTGGCGAATGAAAACATAACAAATTAACAAAGGTGATGCAAGCGCCAAGTATCAAATGGGGGTTTGTAATTAAGTAAGAAACAACTAAAGCAGCAAAAATAGGGAAAAAATACAGTATGGAGACGGGATTTTTGGGATGTGATTGGAATACGAGGTAGACTAAATCATTGGGTACATGTTTTTGATAGTAAATTCATTGAGTATTTGTGACTAGGCTAGACTTTAAGAGGCATAAGTTCTCTCTCTCACAACTTACCTCGTTTCAAATGTGTTCCTCTCGGACACCCACTTGCCGTGTGAAGACCAGTCGTCGCCTTAACCCACTCACTCTCTCGAGCTGAGTGTGTGGATATGGGACTAGGGTTCACTCTCTCGAGCTGAACCTCATGTCGACCAACTCACACTGGCCATCAATTTAGTGGTTTTAGTTTTACGACCTTTTTCTCGAACAAGCCGAAAACACATATATGAGATTATATTTGCAACTAAAACCTCATTAAGTTCATCCACAACCACTAAACGAAATCACATTTAAACTATGAATAGACTATCAACAAGCAAGACCCAACAACTAATCTAACCCATATTCACAAAATCACACCCCAAGAATTGGGGTTTTAGCTACGCATGTAAAAGAGATAAAGACGTATACCAGTATCAGTTTCCATCAATGGGTATGCAAGATTAAGTCTTAAAGAAAGCTGAAGGTGAAGAATCCAAGAGACCCAAGTCCAATTCCTTGAATTTAAAACCCTTAGAAAACTCCAAGTTCTTCAAAACCCTCTCTAAAACTTAGAGAGAATATCTCCAAAACTCTGTCTCAAACTTTAATAATCTAAAAACTAGGTATAAACAAGGTAAGAATTCCCTCTTCAGAATAAAAACTAAACTAGTATTTATAGTTATCAGAACATGTGCTCTGAAGGATCTTTCGGCGACATTAGTGGGAATCGCCTATGCATTCGGCGATCCACCCTTTGGTCTACTTCGTCGCCTTTCATTAGTTGCCTTCAACATCTTTGTGTCCTGAATAATTGGGCGATGTAGCACTACTTCGCAGAGTCGATCGGCGATACGCCGATTTTCTCCTTTCCATCAGGGCTCAACACACTTGAACAAAAGGTGAATTTGTGATCTATTGGCGATTCGCCGAATGGGTTCGGTGATTCGCAGATCTTCAGTTCTTCGTTCTTTTAGCTTCTTTTGCTCCTTCTTACTTGATAGTGTCCATGTTTTCCCTCGAACTTCAAATACCTGAAACTTAAAGGTTTTCATCAGATATCGAGATAAAACATGCATTTGAGGACACTAATTTCATCAAAATATAGACCTAGATGAGTCCAAATCGTGGACTCATCAATAAAAATGGAAAAACTCTCATCATTTTGTGTACTAAAATTTTAACGAAATAAAGGAATTTGGACAAACTAAACTACATGATTTGAGTAAAGATTCAAATATACCTTTTGGAAAGTTCAATTGAAAAGCCCTTCCGAGAAAAAAAGACGTCTTAAAATTGACTTGAAACTGACGGAATATTTATTAACACCTACTAGGTAGGTGTGAAAAATAATTTTCAAGAAACAATCAGATCAACGTGAATTCGAATGATGACCTAATAATTTTTTAAAGCTCTATTGAACCTAGAACTTGAGTGATTTTGAACGTATTTTGATAATGGAGTCAAAGAGTATTTTGGAGGGCTTAAAAATTGAGTTTATATGTTATTTGATGCTCTAAGACTTTGGAATGGAATAACTGTCACGACCCAGGGGTACCCCCTAGACATAACACGGCGTACTCGACCCTGAAGCGGTCTAATACAAGCCATTAGTATCATCATAACATACGATCATAGAAAAGTAGGAGAAATTTAAAACTTTCTTTAAAACATTCAATCGAAAACATTTCATAAAAGCGGAAGTCTTTACTAAAGTCTATGTCTCAAAACCATCTATGAATAACATGAATAAAAGTCTTGGGACGCAGCCCATATAAAATCTAAAACATAAGAAATGCCATAAAAAGAACATAGCGGGTTTGGCCTCGAAACTATCAGGACTCGTCAATTCTTCAAGTCTTCAAATGGCTTAGAAACCTAGCATCCAAAGCAACGCAATCTCCAACACCCTACATTTGATTAGAATGGAGGCAATATGCGTTAGTACAAAATGTACCAAGTATGAAAGCTAACATACCAACATAAAACATAATCATAAAAGATAATAACATATTCATAACAAAACTCCAATAAAGTATCATAACATCACAAGTCAACATAAGGCATTCATAATTTCGTACTTCAACCATTAGTCCTTCATATTCAAGTGAACTACTTCACAAGCCACCTCCAAGCATACTTGTGCAAGGCAAAGATAGCATCCCATAATACTACATTTTCTAAGTTCTTCTCTTTGGTCATTCTTGGTCATAGTCCACCTTCATAGTCAAGACCTAGATTTTCATGTCATAAGAGCACTACACTCCTAAGTAACCTCAAGGCACACTTGTGCAATGCATGTGGGGCATCCCATAATACCACACACACTAAGCATATCTTGAAGTCACCATATTCATATTTACCATCTCTAGGTGTCACTATAGACCTACTTCGTATTGGCAAGGAACTATCAACTTAAGTCAATCATATCATGGAAGGAAACGATAACAACAATCCAAGCTAGGCATACATTACATAAGCGGACACTTCATAAGTAGCTTCAAGTCATACTTGTGCTATTTATGAATGGCATCCCATACAACCATTCACACGAAGTATTCCTTTAGGCTAGTTTACTCAATGCTTACTATCTATCACTCTAGACTATCAAAGAATAGCACATACTAGGCTAGACCTAGCTACCATGGAAAACACTTTACCATGCAATCCAAGCTATCCTAGGAAGGATACAAGTTACCAACCTAGACACCATGCAACATTCAATGGGATGCAAGCTACCCTTAGGGGATTATGAATCGTCAAACCTAAGCTATCCTTAGGAGAGTATGATGTCTCAATACTAAGCTACCATGAAATAGTCTTAGCCTAACCAAGTCAAGCTACCATGAAGTGCATCCTAACAATGCTAGTTCAAGCTACCCATAGGAGAGTTCAGATCCTCAATCCTAGGCTACCATGCCTATACTAATGCAAACCACCATGAAAAGCATCCTACCAATGCTAGTACAAGCTAACATTACGAGATATTAATTCTTCATCAAATCCCAAGCTACCATGAGATCTACCATCCCAAGCTACATAATTCAACTATCCATGAAGGAATCATAAGACTCAACCTCAAGCTATTCTATTCTAACAAGCATGATTCATTTTAGGTAATTAGCCTTTCACTCTAACATCATTCTATGTGAGAAGACCTTTCACATTCTACATACATGCAAGCTATCTCATCATATTAGACTTCTTATTTAAGACATAGTGATCAACATTATGACTTGAAGCCCTACCTTCAACCTTTATTCCATAATCATCATACTAGTCTAGATAACAAGACACATTAGCCCTATGCCTTAGTCATAGGCAATTGTAAGCATAATTCATCATAGAGTCCTAATTATAACCATTCAATTCATATTCTATCATACATGCATAATTCTAATTCAATTCATGACTTCATATTCCCTTTCTTAGATAAGTTCTATTCATGGTGATAACTCTAGAAAATCTATCAAGAACCATCAATTTCTCATCAAAAGATCTAAACACACATACTTAGGAAATTAGGGTTATACAAGGAATTCACATAAATTCTTCATAATATCATGAATCAACACTACAATAATCATATATGAGTAGTATCCAACACTTTGGAATCATACCCACCTAAAACCCATACATTGGAAGTAACCCTAGCTTAGATTGGGTGTTCTTCTTCACAAATCTTGGGGGTTTCTAGGGGACTCTATGGGTGGAAGAAAGTTAAACATACTTTTAATCAAAGACCTATAGCAAGCTCTCAACAAAGGACTTTGTTCTTGACCCAAGCTTCGAGCTCTATCTCCTTCTTCAATGGAGGTTCTTCTTAGAGAGAGAAATATTCTATGGAGAGGATGAAGATGGGTTTTCTTTTGATTCTAGGTTGAATGACTTAAATGAGGTAAACTTAGGTCTAATAAGCTTATATAGTTGCTAGGAAAGGAATAGAATAATGTAGGTTCAACTTTGGTAAAGAACTAAGGACCCTAAATGTTTTAACATAAAATTTACTAACCTTCACGTATTACATCACCCTTTGCATCCCCATGGCTCGCCAAGGGCACTAGGCGACTCGCCAAGTGGACCCTTGGCTATCCCAAATTTCCAACAAGCTCTATAATGGGGCAGTTCACTTAGGCGATCTAGGGGATAAATGGGCAATTCGCCAAGTAGGTTGGCGAACTGTGACTTAGCTCACCATTTGATCCAGCACCTAGGCCAAAAGGGCAATCCACTAGACGACCAAAGGTTCCCTTTGGCGCATTGCCAAGTGACTTGGGCGATCAAGTTGCCCAATCGCCAACTAGGCACCTAGGAGGACAAGTTCTCTTTCACTCTTCCTTGATATCTTAGTCCCTTGCAACCCTATACTAATCCATAGATAGTATTCTAAACTACGGGGTGTAACACGTATCTTGATGTTCAACTACTAAGCCCCTCATTCAAAGTATGGAAAATCTCATCTACGACTCTATTTCACATACGTCAAACCTTAAAACCCTAGCTTGAGGCTCTAGTTTTGTCTACTAGTTTCCGGGGTGTTATAATATCTCCCCCTTGGGAACATTCGTCCTCGAATGACTTTCCTAAACACTTCTTAAAGGGAAAAACTTTAGATTAGCATCCCAATATGCATGCACTACATCTAAATGCACACAACCAAGGAGGAAAACTTCAACTCCAAGCTACGCATAATCAACGCAAGACAAGGGAGTAGGAACTACATCTACCAACCCAACATGCATGAAATTTTTTATCTATTCTATTTCAAGGAGGAACTACCATCTCCTAGCTACAACATGCTCAACACACACTACATGGAGCCTACAATGCATATTGACTCAAAGATTCTACAATATGAAGCAAAACAATCCATGTAAGTCTTATCCAACAAGAACTAGGCATTTTCATGATCATGCATATGAAGAAATTATAGCAACACATAATCACATAATAACCTCATTAGGTAGGCACACTATCTCCCCCTTGGGAACAAACCTACACATGCTTTTCTAAACATCATTCATAGCAAGGAGAACATCAATTCCAATCATAACAAGTCATAAAAGACAAGAAATCTAGAGATTTTTCTAAAACATAAAAAAAGCACTTACCGGAAGGGACATGAGGAGATCACTCTTGATCTTCTCTAGATTGGAGAGCATAAGACCTATTCTTATTTTGAGGCTCCACCTCCTCACTACTAGCGGCAACTTGCATACCCTCTTTTCTCTTAGACTTAAGAGCCAGGCAATATCTCATACCCACTACAACTCTCAAGGAGGAAGTTTATAGAAATCCCTAATTCATGAGCATCAAGGATACTCAATGACCTTGCTACCTAAGCACATCACCTCCCCCTTTGGAGCAAACCTATTCAAACTCTTTTAGGCATCACTAAACTTTCACATCATCACACAAAATTATTCTATACGAAGGTGAATTACACTTATACCCGTCTTAGATGATTCTATTCACTAAACTCACCTAGGCATTTCTCAAAACACCATATTCAACCAATCCATCAACATACTTCAAAAATCCATCATGACTAAGTCGGATTCTACCAACAACCAAGCAAAACCTCATAAAAACCTTGCTAGGTAGGCACACTATCTCCCCCTTGGGAGTAAGCCTACACAACTCTTCTAAACATCTTCATAACATAAAGGCAACAATAAAGCATCATCCATACTAAAGACAACATCAAAGTCTAACATCTCAAATCTTACCAAGTCACACAGCCATAATTGGCATCTCAACCAACCTTTCTCCCTCACTTTTTGTGGAATAAACACTTCTAATAGTCACATCCTAAAGACCATTGAATAAGGGATGAGAGAGAGAGCTTATAGATCTATGGCACGACTTGGAGAATGAAGAAGTGAGATTTTTCCTAAGAATCCAATAGCCTCCTATTCATAAATGTGTCGCGACTAACATCCATGAATAAAACTCTACTTAGACGTGATTTGAGACATCCAAAAACTTATCCCAAAACCTTATGCTTTAATACGAAGTTTGTCACAACCCAAGGGTACCCCCTAGACGTAACACGGCGTACTCAACCTCTAAGGGGTCTAATATAACCCTTAGCGTCATCATAACATACGATTATAGAAAATTAGGGGAAATTTAAACCTTTCTTTAAAACATTTAATCGAAAATATTTCATAAAAGAAGAAGTCTTTACTAAGTCTATGTATCAAAACCATCTATGAATCACATGAATAAAGGTCTTGGGGCGCAGCCCACATAAATTCTAAAACATAAGAAATGACATAAAAGTAACATAACGGGTTTGTCCTCGAAACTATGAGGACTCACCAATTCTTCAAGTCTTCAAATGCCTTAGAAACCTAGCCTCCAAACCAACAGAATCTCCAACACCCTACATTTGATTAGAATGTAGGCAATATGCTTTAGTACAAAATGTACCAAGTATGAAAGCTAACATACCAATATAAAACATAATCATAAGAGATAATAAGATATTCATAAAATAACTCCAATAAAGTATCATAACATCACAAGTCAACATAATACATTCATAATTTCATACTTCAACCATTAGTCCTTTATATTCAAGTGAACTACTTCACAAGCCACCTACAAGCATACTTGTGCAAGGCAAACATAGCATCCCATAATACTACCTAAGCTAACTACCTCTCTTTGGTCATTCTTGTTCATAGTCCACCTTTATAGTCAAAACCTAGATTTTCATGTCATAAGAGCACTACACTCCTAAGTAACCTCAAGGCACACTTGTGCAATACATGTGGGGCATCCCATAATACCACACACACTATGCATATCTTGAAGTCACCCTATTTATATTTACCATCTCTTGTGTCACTATAGGCCTACTTCGTATTGACAAGGAACTATCAACTTAAGTCAATCATATCATGGAAGGCAACTATAACAACAATCCAAGCTAGGAATACATCACATAAGTAGCTTCAAGTCATACTTGTTCCATGTATGAATGGCATCCCATACTACCACTCACACTAAGTACTCATTAAGGCTAGCTTACTCAATGCGTATTATCTATCATTCTAGACTATCAAAGAATAGCACATACTAGGCTAGACCTAGATACAATGGAAAACACCTTACCATGCAATCCAAGCTATCCTAGGAAGGATAATAATATAGCATCCTAGCCACCATGCAACATTCAATAGGATGCAAGCTACCCTTAGGGGAGGATGAATCCTCAACCCTAAGCTATCCTTATGAAAGTATGATGTCTCAATCCTAAGCTACCATGAATTGGTCTTGGCCTCACAAAGTCAAACTACCATGAAGTGTCTCCTAACAATGCTAGGTCAAGCTACCCTTAAAAGAGTATAGATCATCAATCCTAGGCTACCATGGTTAAAATAATGCAAGCTACCATGAAAAGCATCTTACCAATGCTAGTTTAAGCTAACCTTAGAGAGATTAATTCCTCAAATCCCAAGCTACCATGAGATCTACCATCCCAAGCTACATAATTCAACTATCCATGAAGGAATCATAAGACTCAACCTCAAGCTATTCTATTCTAACAAGCATGATTCATTTTAGGTAATTAGCCTTTCAGTCTAGCATCATTCTATGTGAGAAGACCTTTCAAATTCTATATACCTGCAAGGTATCTCATCATATTAGACTTACTCTTTAATCCCTAGTATTCAACATTATGATTTCAAGCCCTACCTTCAAACATTATTCCAGAACCATCATATTAGTCTAGATGACAAGACACATTAGCCCTAAGCCTTAGTCATTGGCAATTCTAAGCATAATTCATCATAAAGTCCTAATTCTAATCAATCAATTCATATTCTATCATACATTCATAAGTCTAATTACATTCATGACTTCATATTCCCATTCTTATATAAGTTCTATTCATGGTGATAACTCTAGAAAATATATCAAGAACTATCAATTTCTCATCAAAAGATCTAAACCCACATACTTAAGAAATGAGGGTTAGACAAGGAATTCACATAAGTTATTCATAATATAATGAATCAACACTACAATAATCATATATGAGTAGTATCCAGCACTTTGGAATCATACCCACCTAAAACCCATACATTGGAAGTAACCCTAGCTTAGATTGGGGTTCTTCTTCACAAATCTTGGGGGTTTCTAGGGGACTCTATGGGTGGAAGAACCCATAGATGAAAATCTAAACATACCTTTAATCAAATCCCTAAAGCAAGCTCCCAACAAACGACTTAGTTCTTGACCCAAGCTTCAAGCTCTATCTCCTTCGTCAATGGAGGTTCTTCCTAGAGAGAGAAATATTCTATGGACAGGATGAAGATGGGTTTTATTTCTATTCTAGGTTGAATGACTTAAATGAGGTAAACTTAGGTCTAATAAGCTTATATAGTTGCTAGGAAAGGAATAGAATAATGTAGGGTCAACTTTGGTAAATAACTAAGGACCCTAAACGTTTTAACTTAAAGTTTACTAACCTTCATGTCTTACCTCGCCCTTTATACCCCCATTGTTCGCCAAGGGCACTACGCGTCTCGCCAAGTAGACCCTTGGCTCACCCAAATTTCCAGAAAGTTCAATAATGGGTCAGTTCACTTAAGCGATCTAGGGGGTAAATAGTGGATTCGCCAAGTAGGTTGGTGAGCTATGACTTAGCTTGCCCTTTGGTCCAGCACCTAAGACAAAAGGGCAGTCCACTAGGCGACCTTAGGTTCCCTTTGTTGCATCACCAAGTGCCTTGGGCGATCAATCTGCCCAATCGCCAACTAGGCACCTAGGAGAACAAGTTCTCTTTCACTCTACCTTGATATCTTAGGCCCTTGCAACCCTATACCATTTCATAGATAGTCTTCTAAACTACGGGGTCTAACAGGTATCTTGACGTTCAACTACTATGCCCCTCATTCAAAGTACGAAAAGTCTCATCTACGACTCAATTTTACATACATCAAACCTTAGAACCCTAGCTTGAGGCTATAGTTTGGTCTACTAGTTTCCAGGGTGTTACAATAATGGATCAATTATGTTCAAAGCAAAACATATGTATATGAACACGGTTCAAACAAGCACAAACAAAACAAAACTTGTAGCAATTAACAGATAAACAATTTAACGCATCCTATCATACATGTGACCTTTTAAGACAAAGGTAAGCCTAACGTTTGAAAGATGTGTATATCATTTGTGAAACATTCCATTGCCCAAAAAATATTTATAAAAATCTTATGAATAAAATAAATGGGGATACATATTAGAGGAGAGGGAAATAAATAGCAGTCTTACGCAGGGGTAAAATGGTAAACTATACTAAGCTTGATATGAAATCTTCACTCCCGAACTTCTTGATGCTTTTGAGTTTTTTCCGGATGAGGAAGATCTGCCTTTAACTTAAACAATGAAACTACCTATAAAATAAAAATCCAACCTCAAGGGATAATGATACGCACAAATCGACATACATATCCTTCAAATTTAACAAATAGTTGAATGATCGTCTTATATTGACCAGTGGTCAATTAGACATAAGGTGGTCTTCTAATGAGCCCAACACGTCTAAGGTGTTGGGTCAACTTAGTTAAAAAATGCGATAAATTTGAGATTTGCTTTCGCTCTACGCTAGTTGACTAAGAGTGACTTTTGAAAGACCAAAAACCCTAGTGGATAACTTAGGCTAGAACTCACTACAACCATTGGACGCCTGACATACCAATAAATTGCTGATAATTCTGAAAAAGGGTTAAGTATACAAAAGTTCGGCTGCGGTTTCACCAAACCATTTTTTAATATACTACATTTATGTTATGGTGACGAACACGCCATGAATGCAATATAACAGTTAATATTCAAAATTTAAAGACTTATTTGCATAAAGTAACAATTAATACAATAATATTTTGGCCAAATGATAAAATCCTTTTGGTTAGAACCTAGATGAATCTCCGGCGGAGTCGCCATTCTATTACGACCCGATTTCGAAAACTAACATTTTGAAACCATTTCACAACATTGGAAAATTTATTAATTTTAAGAAAAATGATTAATTTAGGAGTCGGGTAAGGGTTCTATTAATTCTCTAAAGAGGGTTTACATATCTTAGAGAATCCGCTAACACACGTTGAGCAACGGATTTATAATTTGGCTAATTTCTAAGGAAAAACTTAAGATTACTTGTGAAAAATCTTGTTTTTGAAATACTTTTTAACTTAACAATTTATCCGAGTTAATATTTTGAACTAAATGGTTAGCTCAATCTCATCAACATGGATTCAAAGCTAATTTCTAACTATTAAAGAATATGGATAATTCTTGTCACTCCCCGAGCCTACACCCTGGGCGGGACTGGCACTCGAGAACTATTGTTGATCCCAATCGTACCCTTGGCCTAGCTTACTTACTCAGCAGAAGACTTAACTTATAAAAGATAACTCAAATAAGACTTAGAATGTTATACAGAAAATGTTCAACTATCCAATAAGGCAAACTCAAGTTTCAACATAAGATAATGAAAACGAAAAGACTAAAGAACTAACATTTAACTGTCTATGAAGCCTTTAAACAACTAGATGGATGTCAGGACCAGACCCACGACATCCTAACGAACTAAAACTACAAAAAAAACAATAAAAGGGGTCCCCCGGAAGCAAGGAGGCCCACCAACAAACTCTGGAGCTCAACTAGAATGAACGATGCACTAGATGTTGATCCTGGTTACCTCTATCTACATCGTTAAAAGTTGCAGGCCAAATGGCATCAGTACATTGAATGTACGAGTATGCGAGGGGAATTATAAAACAAGACATAAGCTTGAAAGGAACTTAAAGAACTTACCTGGCTCAACTCAACTTAACTTAACTGAATTCAATATAATGCAATAAAGTAAATGTAGTATCAAGAAAAGCTTTTAAAACATGGATGCCAACTTTGTGTATTTAGAAATACAATATTACCTTGTGTGTATGCAAAGACAGATAAAATCTTTGAATTGTATATAAAAATACAAATAAATTGTGTATATAAGAATACAAATACTTTTATGGGAGTTTCTCTAACCGACAACCATCATGTAGAAGCTATTGTAATGATACAACGTTTTGCCTCACGCTACCAAGGGCCTTTTATACCTTGCCGAGGGTATAGAACCTGACTACTAAGTGGATCCACTAGTCTATGCTAAAAAGCACTAAGGAATCATCTAAAAAGTGTGACCCTTTTCTACACATGTTGGCTACATGGTTTATGGGGGCTGGGAGTTATCTGAACTCTCCCTCATATTGGTGCTCAATACTACTCCCAAAATATTATACTAGCTCTTATGTTTAAAAAACATACTTCTCTTTGTGATTTGAGATAATTGCTCAAAAACTTAGCTCAAGGGCTATCTTGGAAATCAAAGTTTCCTCTCTTTCTTAATTGTGAAAGCACTTACACTTTTCTAAAAACTAGCACAATGGATCTTTGGAAATCAAGGTTTCCTTTTCTTGGTTAAATGTGATAACGTTTTAAACTCTTTGGGAATACATAGTCCCTCTATAACTTTTAAAGAAATGAATTTCAATCTTTATTCCTTACTCCTTACTCAACTTGAACTTTAAGTGTTAAAACAAAGTTAAAACATTTGGAAAAGACTTTTGGAAAACTCTCTTGACTTGACTCTTACTTATCTTGACTTTGATCTTAACTTTCGTTGAATTAGATTATGGATTCAAGGTTCAAGATCTCATGTTATGGATGATTTCATGATGTTTAGACCTACCTTAAAGTATAGAAATCGACTAGAAAACATAGGTACATTGCTAAGGAACTAGTATGGAAAGAAGGGGGGAATGGGACGAACTGGCATCCCTGGCGCTGTGAGAGGCGCAGGGCGCCAGCCTAAAAAATTCAGAGGGCTTGGGTCGGGCACACTGCAAGGCGCAGCGCCCCAGAGCCCAAACATATTATGCTAAACAATTTAATAATTCGACATTTGAAATGGGCAAAATATTAAACCTATAAATAAGGGAAACAAAAGTTAAAGGTTTGCTAAACAACTTAATAATTAGACATTTGAAATGGACATACATCACTCTTAAGACACTTAACTATAAAGTTGTTGTCCTATTCATCACAACTTAACTCTAAAATGCAAGAGACTACCCATATGATTCACATTAATATATAGATAAATCTAATCAGATTTTGAAAATAAAAATGAATAAAACATACCACAATTTAAGCAAGTAGGCAACCATATCAACACGTTAATACAATAATCCTATCTCAACCAATTCAAACACGGCTCTAAAGATAATGAATTAAAGAGTTTAGGATGCATAAGAGTTGAGAGCTTTCATTCATCCGAGCCTAACTCTTTGGGAAATGCTAAATAGCAACCCCAAAGATGAGTTATCTCTCACTCAAACAGGCCCTCCATTAGCGTTGAGAACCAATGGGTATGTTCGTTGGCAAATCACATTACCAAGTTTCACAAAATAGGCAAGCAGAGATGACATTTCAGCAATAGAGACAGACTATCGCAATATAAGAGATAGAAACTCTAAAATCGATGCAACTAAACATAATATTTTCAGATCACATTCTCGATATAGAAGGACACATGAGTGATAAAGAAAGTTAAACATGGAACTACAAGGTTACCAAAAAGGCTAAAGAACAGCAGACAAGAATCCTTAAGATCAAGTGTAAACAAGATGCATACTAATCATACCACTACAACAAAAATAACTTTTAGCAGCAATAAATATTAACATTAATAAAGAATGATAAAGTCTTTACCGGCATTAGTTAAGTGTCATTAGAACCAATGTCGCTTAAGGCTTTAGGGACATATACAAAGAGTGCTAATTGACGCTAAAAATAAATATTTAGCGGCAATTAAGAATTAATTACCGCTAATAATCATTTTTTATGTAGTGTACATAATTCAAAGTATTTATCATAACGAAATTATAAGCTACTGTTCATATGAATATTGACTAAAACAAATCAACCAATTTAACATACAAAAGAAGCTAAACATAAGGGAGATTACACATAGACAGGAAGATATGATGCTAGCAACCATCCCCTTTTCAACAAATATGAATTTAATAACAAATAGAGAGCATAAAACAGAGAACTAGACATATTTGAAACTTAAAAGAGAAATACAGAGAAAGATATGAACTTAAACGATTAAGCCAAACATTATCTATAACAAATAAAGAAAAAATTGTTTTCATAAGACTAAGATTCTTGAAAGAAAAAACAAATTTCTAGAAAAATACAAGAAATAAACTAATATAATCCGGTAATTAAACACAGAACGAAATAACAACAATATTTAAAAGAAAAAAGAATTACCTTTCGCTAAGCAACGAACTTAAACGACGAGTTGATAAGACGACTCCACCACCTCTTTCAACTCGAACAAGCACAAAAATAAAACTATTGAACCAAGATTTCCCATTCCTTTTAGGGGTACTGTTAGTTTTGGATTATGGATCGACCCAACCCGACTCAAAATAATATCTGTAAAAAGGAGATAAGTCTTAATTTAAAAATAGGGGTGGGAACAGTTACTATGGAACTGCTCCAATGTACACAAACCTTTATTTTTAAATAGAAAAACTTTTTGCTCTGGAAACAAAAGAAGAAAAACAGAGAAAAACAAAACACTCTGAACACAAACATTTCTAAGTAAAAGACACTAACAAAAGACATTTAGTTTGTGAATAATTTACCTTGTTTCCTTGAGATTCAAGTTTGTCTTGGGGCAATTCCTCAAAGAAAAGGATTTCGGTGATTTTCTGCTGCAAAATATAAGGTACACAATTCGTCAATTTCTTTCTATAAATCCTACAAATGGTATCAGAGCTTGGTTTAATTATTCTCTGTTTGAATAATGATTGAAATTCTCTGGTTGAATGAATCGAGAAATTTGAAATATAATAATAATATGTTTATTTTTGTCCATGATCGATTTGTTTTTTTACTCGATATTACATTATGAGTACGAAAAAGAGAAAATATTTATTGACCTGAGTATTTATTCTTCCTTGTGGTTATTTCATGGATTTTTATTGAAGTTTTGTTTTTTGTTTCTCATTTTTTTTATGGAATTAATGGGAGAAGATGAGTAATATTTATAAAGAGTTATTTTATAAGGTTGAAAAGGAAAAAGACTTTGAGTTGGATAAGGACTTGAAAAAGTCAACTTCTGTTTCTTTGTTAATAAATAAAAATAATAATTGGAAGAGAGTTTAGGGGACAAGTCATATTCTTTTTGTTAAGGATTAAAAAGTAAAAATAAAATGGTCCCACAACTTTTTCCAATTGGAACGTGTGGACCTTTCCATTTTTTTTTTTTTTTTGTCTTTTTCTATAAGGATTAAGGTGGAAAAAAGATGGTCCCACTATTTAAATAAAAAGAAAAAGGGAGTTTTTTTTGTTCTTTTCTATTAAGGATTAAAAAGAACAAAAAAAATGGTCCAATTTTTTTAAGTAAAATACTTATACCACTTTCTTTGGAATCATAAAGAACTATTTTTTCTTTATGAAAAATAGACAATGGTTTTGTAGTATTTGTTTTATGTTAACAAAGTATTTATTTTATTATTTACTTTAACATAAGATTTTTCAAGTGGTCAAATTAGACTGTGGTTGACTTTGAAATTTTTGTAAAGCCATGAGTTATCTTCTTTACTTAATGAAGAATAGTGATCACTTGTTTTGACTAGATTATAAGTTTAATTATGTGTATTAAAATTGGTCTTGAAAAATTATCTTAGTCCTTTGAATTCCTTAAACAGTTCGTTGTCTCCTACGAGAAATTTATAACATATGTTGTCGCATTAAATGGTATTAACCATATTTCCATTTTTTTTCCCATTTCAGATATGGCTGAACGGGAACATGCTCAAATTACTCCAAGTGGGAGTTCTCAAAGTCCAGCAAAGGGACAAGGTAAGAGAGCAAGCCGCTATAAGACATGTTTTTGAGGGCGTGAAGTCATACAGATTGGTGTCCAAAGGGCGACACAAAATCTGTAAAGGAACCAAAGGTCCATTCGAAGGGAAAAAGAGAAAAAATTTATAGAGTTTGAGTCATTGAAGATGTCCCCTAATATGTCCGCACGTGATTTTATTCAACTTTTTGAAATAAAATGGGCTGAACTGGCTAATTATAAGTAAATTTCAGATTGGAGAGCCTTAGTTTATTTAACAGACGCTCACCATGAACCTTGGGGTAGTAGATTGACTGATGTTTATAATGACATTTGGCCCAATCAACCTTCTAGGGTTTACAATTGTTTTCTTGAAGACTTATAGGAGGATTTCAGTCTTTGAATTACTTGTAAATTTTTATTGCTTATTTTTTTTTCAAGATATGAATTATGTAGTTTGTTTTTCTCTCAAATTATGTTATTAGACTTAAAAATCCTTGTTATCAAAGTCTTCAATATATTAATTATACATATTAAGAAATTAGATTTGAATTTTGATTAAATATTTAGTTTGTAGATGCTGATTAGATACATACGTGTCTTTTAGATTTTACATCATAAATGAAATCTTTATGAGAATTACTTTTCTTGAATGTGTATGTCGCATGCATAATTGATTAAAATTCTTGCCTAATTATATGTCAATAACAGACATGGCATCAAAAAGTACCATTGATGACTTAAACAAAGGTGAAAACCTTAACGGTGACAATTACGACATCTGGAGTCATAAAATATGGTATGTACTGGAAGAGCAAAATGCTTTGGAAGGTATAAATCATGTTTTGAATCAACTAGAAGAGGGTAATACTACACAACACAGACGAGATCTTGAAGCCTACAAAGCTTGGAAAAAGGCTAACTCCACTACACGTGGAATAATAGTTAGTTCTGTAGTTGATGACTTCATACATGAATGTGAGGAATTACCTACTACTCATGCTATGTGGGCGCATCTACGAGGAACGTATGAGGGTACGTCTGTAACTCGCCTCCGACAGTTGCCTATCAAATTTGACACTTACAAAAAGCATCATGATTAGAATATCAAACAACACCTTAGGGTGATGTCAAACATAATAGCTCAACTCAAGAGTGATGTCCATGTTCTTTCAGATAAACAACAAGTTCAGGCAGTGATTCGGTCTCTTCCTAATAATTGGGAACATTTGAAGGTTAACTTGACCCATAATGATAGCATCAAAACTTTTTTCGATGTTGCACACCATGTTGAACTTGAAGATGAGTGCCTTGGTGCTGATAAAGCTGCTTCTAAAGCCTTTGTGGCTGAGTCAAGTGGTACAAAATCGCCAGGCTTTAAGCGCAAGAAAATTTGGAAAAGAGAAGGGAAAGACAAAGAGACTGGAGAAGGACCCTCTAAGAAAAAGAAGAAGCCAAACTCCAAGAAAAGAAAATGGTTTTCAAGAAGAGAGACAAGAGTAGAATGAAGTAATACAATTGCCAAGAATTGGGGAATTTTGCTCGTGAATGTGCCGAGCTCAAAAAGGTAGCATTTCAAAACGCATCTCTAAGTGCTACATATGTTTCTAGAATTTCTTTTCTAACTGAATCTTATCCTATGTGGATTGTAGACTCAGAATCTACCGACCATGTGAGTCGAGATAGAGAGGTGTTTGTGAAGTTTCGTCGAGTTTCATCTAATTAAAGGTGGATCTACGTGGGAAATAATGCAAAACTAGAGGCCAATGGGATAGGCACTTGCAAAGTAGACTTGTGTGGTGGTCGTTCTTTGATGTTGCATGATGTCCTATATGCACCAGAGATTCAACGAAACTTAGTATCTGTGTTTGTTCTTTTAGATGTTGGTTTTGATTTGTTTTTTAGTCGTAATGGTGTTATAATAACTCTAGATAATGTTTTATATGAGTTTGGACTTTGTTATTATCGTTTTATCGTATTAGATTGTAATCCTTCAACTTATGACTATTATGTTAACCGTTGTGTAATGGCATGTTATTCAAGTGACAATGATGTTGATGTTATTACATGGCATGCAAAATTAGGTCGCATAGGGCAAGATCAAATGAATAGGTTGGCAAAAGAAAGGCATTTAGGTTCTTTCACCAAAATTGAAATGCCAACTTGTGAAAATTGTCTTGCTGAAAAGAGTACGCGTAAACCAATTAGGAAGGCTAAGAGAGGTGAGTTCCCACTTCAATTAATTCTTTATGATATTTGTGGTCCAATAAATGTAAGGGTAAGGTCTGGTCCTACATACTTCATTACATTTATTGATGTTTTCACACGTTTTGGTTTTGTCTATTTGATTTCTCATAAATCTGAAGCATTTGAGTGCTTTAAAAGATATATGAATGAAGTTGAAAATCAATTAGATAAAAGCATAAAAGCTTTAACAACCGATCTAGGACGTGAATATTTGTCAAAACAATTTGAAGAACTATGTACTGGAAAAGATATTATCAGACAGTTAACTACTTCTTATTATACACCTCAACAAAATGGTGTAGCTGAAAGAAAGAATAGAGCATTATTAGACACGACAAGATCAATGATGGCGCAGGAAAATTTGTGTATCTCTTTCTGGGGAGATGCATTATTGACTGCGGCTTACATATTGAACAGAGTGCCTTCTAAATCAGTGTCTTCCACTCCTTATGAACTTTGGACTGGTCATAAAAAAACCTGAATGAGCTACGACCGTGGGGTTGTGCAGCATACATTAAAGATCGTTTTGGTGAGTTTGGTAAACTAAGTCCAAAAGGAAAGAAATGTATCTTTATAAGGTCATCTGAACGCTCCAAAGGGTATGTGTTCATCGATCAATTGGAGGATGGAAGTATTACTGAAATTGTATCACGAGATGTCATAGTTTTGGAAAATGATTTTCCCAAAAAGAGTGAAATAGATGAAGTTGAGCCTTTGTACGAAATGTTGAATTCAGAAGATCATATAATGTTGTCAAGCATACTTGATAATTCAATGGACCAAGAAATGATTCCTGGTCCAAGTGGGAGTTATGAATCCCAAAATCATATAGAGGAATCTGAACTTCAAATACGTAAGAGTACAAGAAAAGGTGTACCTAAACAATTTTATGAGATTGAGGATTATGTTTTCTTGGTTTCTCCTACATAATTGGATGAACCTAATTCTGTAACAGAGGCCTTATCGAGCCCTGAAAGGGATGAATAGTTAAAAGTGATGAAAGAAGAATTATAGTCCAAGAAAACCAACAAAGTCGGGTATCTAGTTGACCTTCCTAAAGATTGTAAAGCTATTGGGAATAAATGGTTTCTTAAAGTTAAACGTAAATCGGATGGGTCAATAGAAAGACACAAAGCACGATTGGTTGCAAAAGGTTTTACTCAAGAAGTTGGAATAGACTATGAGGAAACTTTTTCACCAGTTGTGAAGTTTACATCCATACAATTACTTTTAGCTATTGTTGCACGTTTAGATCTAGAATTACACCAAATGGATGTAAAGACCGCTTTTCTCAGTGGCGAATTAAATGAGAAAATCTATATGAAACAACTAGTTGGTTTTGTTGTTAAAGGTCAAGAAAAGAAAGTATGTAAATTGAAAAGATCAATTTATGGCCTAAAGTAATCTTCAACGAGTGGTATCTGAGATTTCAGAAGGAGGTGATGTCATTTGAATTCACCATGATCGATGAAGTCCGTTGCATCTATGTGAAAAAGTCCAACGAAAATTTTGTAGTTCTTTTTCTTTACGTAGTTGATATTTTATTAGCTGGATATAATTTGGAATATGTGAAAACTGTCAAGTCATGGCTTTCAAAATCATTTGATATGAAAGATATGGGTGAAGCAGACTATATATTGGGTGTTAAGATCCAAAGAAATCGTTCCAAGATATTTTTTAGTTTATCTCAAGAAACTTATATAAAGAAAATATTGGAAGGTTTTCGAATGAATAGTTTCAAATCCATGGATACTCCTATAGCAAGGGGTGAATCTTTAAGCCTTGAAATGTGTCCAAAGACTGAAAAAAGAAAAGGAAGACATGTCTCGAGTTCCTTATTCTAGTACTGTCAGGATTTTGATGTATGTTATGATGTGTAGTCGCCCAGATATTTGTTATGTTGTGAGTCTAGTTAGTAGGTATCAATCCAAAATTGGAAGAGATCATTGGAAAGCAGTAAAGAGAATATTCCAATACCTGAAGGGAACTACAGATTACTGTGTTATAGTGGATCTGATTTATTCATAAGAGGTTATATAGATGATGATTGGGCTGGTGATCAGGATGATAGAAAATCAACATCCGGTTATGCTTTCTTACTAAATGGTGGTGCTATTTCATGGAAAAGTAATAAGCAAACTTGCACATCTCTTTCAACCATGGAATCTGAATTTGTGGCTTGTGCGTCTGCAGTATAAGAAGTTGTTTGGTTAAAGAGATTCTTTGAGCATTTAGTATTGCAAAGAATTCTAAGGGTCCCATGATATTATATTGTGATAGTCAAGCGGCTATCGCATACACAAAGGATCCTAATTATCACAGCAAGAATAAACACATCGACATCAGGTATAACTTTGTGAGAGACGTAATAGCAAGTGGAGAAATAACTTATACATTCTTACACGCGAAATGATAGTTGATCTTTTTATGAAGGACATCTCTAGAGAGTTCTTTAAAAACATGTTAAGGCTCTAGGTTAACGTAGAGTATGATGATATTTCATTATTGTAAAATGACTTGATTGTTATAATATTCTTTTCTATATAAAACTATTGAATTTATGTTCAAATGTAGTATGCATTTGATATTTTATAGGAAATAAAGTGTTTCAAAGAAGTCGCGGGATTGGCTCTCTCACACGAGCAATCACCACTTACGTCGAGAAACGTGAAGAGATAAGTTTCACCACTATATTATGACTTGTTTTATGAGCCATACAAATGTTTCTCTATGAAAATGAGATTAACGATTACTGAAAAAGAGAAACTAGGTTAAACATCTTGAGGTATGTACTTTGTTGGATAATCAAAAGGATGAGACACATACACCAGTATAAGATGAAAACATCGTAACACGTGTTTCATACCACGTGTGTCAAGCGATCAATGGGTCAATGAAAGAATATTCCCTGCTTCTTCATTGTGTGAGACCCAGAAAAGTTAAATTGATTTTTCAATGAAATACCCTTTGACCTTTCGTTGTTTCTTAAATTTTCAATCGATGTTGCTACTTTAACATGTTACTAATATCCATGAATGATTCGGCAATGCAGTGCATGTCTAGGGAAGCATGTTACTAGGAGCAGATAGATTCTAGTAGAAAGGAAAGACAAATAAATGAATAATAAACTTATATACACAAGCCGGCTATTGCACTAACCATATTGGCATTGAGTGTGATTGTATGTATTAAGTTAAATATTAACTCGAGTTAATATCCTTAAGAGAATGAGGGATCAATTAAGTAACTACTGAAGTAGTGAATGAAGTCTGAAGTATTGTGAGTAATATTATTCTTATATAAGTACTGAATTCCTTCCACAGGTGATTGGATTTCTATGTGGGGCTTGTAAAACCTTAAGGGTAAGCTCTTGATGCTCACAGGTCTTACGAACCATTTATCGTATGAATTGTGTGTCTAGTTGATGTTGTGTTCGCTCGTGTCTTATCCACAATGTACGAAGTGGGAGATGTAAGTTTTAGGTCATGGATCGCTCATGTGGATCGACCCGACCCGAACCAAAATGTTATCTGTAAAAAGGAGATAAGTCTTAATTTAAAAATAGGGGTGGGAATAGTTACAATGGAACTGCTCCAACGTACATAAACCTTTATTTTTAAATAGAGAAACTTTACACTCTGGAAACAGAAGAAGAAAAATAGAGAAAAACAAAACACTCTGAACACAAACATTTCTATGAAAAAGACACTAACAAAAGATATTTAGTTTGTGACACATTTACCTTGTTTCCTTGAGATTCAAGTTTGGCTTGGAGCAATTCTTCAAAGAAAAGGATTTCGTCTAATTTCAGCTGGAAAATATAAGGTACACAATTCGTCAATTTCTTTCTATAAATCCTACAAGTACTCTCAGGTTTAAAAACTTCTCCCTTTGAACAGTGAATGGGGTGGGTTTATATAGAAACCCAATATCCCAAAATGGATGAAATCTCGATGTGAGACTATTGCAAATTGAAATTCGTTTGAAAAATGATGTGGGAGAGGCCGAAATTTCCAATTTTATGGAGTGGATAAGGTGTATGAGCAGGAGAGTGTACGAATTGTACCATTTTTTAACAAATTGGAAAAAAGAATAAGATAATTTGAGAGGATAGTACCGTTGGTGAATTCTTGGAAGCCTACCCTTAATCTCGTGCCAAGCACGCTCAAACGTACGGGACCGAAGGATAAAAATGGAAATTCGAGGAGGCATAACCGCTTAGGACCTAGAATTCATAAGGCTGTTGGTGCATTTTCTTCTTTTGTTGAGAAAGAGGAAGAGAAAAGTCTAGAGGACTTGGGTTCAAGAACAACAGGGTGGGTCGGATCTTTGAAACTAGGTCAAGTTTTGCTTATTTTTCTTGGTTTAGAGGACCAATTGAATTAAAAAAATTTCAAGAGGGAATAGGTCCCTTGGTTCACATTTTCACCAAATTCGAATTGTTTTAGTTCAATTTCGATGAAATGGAAACTAGATAAATTATGAATCTAATTAATTATTTAAGCTTCTTAACTTCGACAACACAAAATAATTATTTCAAAAAGAAAGATCTTTATTAAAATGTGATCAGTTTTAAAGGAAATAAGATGCGTACTTAATTAAAACTCTATTTTTGGTAAATCGATTTACTAACTATTTATTCAAATTGAAAAATTATATAAATGCATATATTTTAAGTATATAGAGATATATTTTATAGCAAAAATGGAAAATTGCCTTGAAAATGATTTCAAAAGTATTTTTGATTTTTTCCCAAACAATTACTTCAATTTGTTTGAAATTTAAGAAGCTTGAAAATTAATTAAATTGTGGATGGTCAAAATGGGGTGTCAACAACTTCCCCTCTTTTGACTGGATGGATGAAAGAGATTCGAGGAAAATGAAATTGACGAATCCAATTTTGTCTGTCCACTAATTCATCTCTTTGGAATGGTTAATTATAAGGATTTTGAGGAATCATGACCAGACCCCGGTATTGGGTTTCCTACATATCTTAGGTTACATGAGAACTCAGGCCACTTTATGTTCGAAAGATGCTTGATTTAACGCACAATTACGGAAGAATGCAGAAGCTGTTTCAGTGTCGATGTATGGAGAGACCGAAAAGCTCGAGAACGGAATTATGACAGAATTGTTGGAGTACAGTAAAGTTTTCAATCCCATAAATTTGAGAATCAGGCTGCTTGTAGTTCGACTCAATCGGTTGAAAAGGAAATCTCTTATGCGGAAATAACCATTAGCTTAAGGATGAGTGACCAATTAATTAAACATGAAAAAGAGGCTTGCAAACATCTCAACTATGAATGTGGGGCCCTTGACACCCATATGTAAGAACTTACATGGACATAACTTCCAAACCTCTAGGTGTATTGTCATATGAATCTGAAAATTTGCCTCTAGTGAGAGTTGAAATTTTCAGTGAAGGCGAAACTGAAACTATTAAACCCAAGAAAATACCCACACGCCTTAGGATAGGGATATGGTTGGATTGTGGTGGAAGTCGCTCCTCAACTCGCGTGCTAAGAGGTTAATATTCCTCTTTGAATTATGTCCCAATTCGCTGCTAAGAAAAATTCCACGTTCTGTTGTGTCCTATTTTAACGTAGTCCACTTCGTTTGTCGCAAAATCTGGAGAAGATTGTCAGTAGAAAATGTAAAATAAATACAATAATAATTTGTGCAAACCTAGTTTTATATGTCATACTGAAGGAGATTATGATCCAGATTCAAGTGTATTGCTCTTGAAGGAAGTGGTGATCCAAAATGGTGTGTTAATTTGAACGATGTGATGATTCAATAACATTATATAACGTGTCAGTTTTAGGGATTTCATGTCCCAACGTGCACTTTTTAGGAGTTGACATCCCAACATATCATTTTTTAGAAAGTGGCATCGCAATATAATATAAGTTGCGCTTAAGGGAGGTAATGACCCAATATAATATTAATGTGTCACATTGAGCACAGTGATTGTTCAATATAATATAGAGTGTCACATTCATATAGGTGATGCTCCAATAATAATTTAACGTGGCACGCTGAAAAAACTGACACTTCAATTATAATTTGATTTGTCACGTTGAAGGAAGTGACGCTTCAATAATAATTTTAACGTGTCACTTTAAAGGAAGTGACGCTCCAATAATGTAATATGTCACGTTGAAGGAAATGACTGCCCAATAACAATTTAATGTGTCATGTTGAAGAAAGTGATGCCCCGATAATAATTTAACATATCACGTTGAAGGAAGTGACGCTCCAATATAATAATGTATCACATTGAATGAAGTGACACTCCAATAATATAACGTGTCACGTTGAAGGGAGTGACGCTCCAATCTAATAACGTGTCACGTTAAAGGAAGTCACACTCCAATAATAATTTAACGTGTCACGTTGAAGGAAGTGACGCTCCATTAATAATTTAACATGTCACGTTGATGGAAGTGACACTCCTATAAAATAACGTTTCATGTTGAAGGGAGTGACACACCAATAATAATTTAACGTGTTGAAGGAAGTGACGCTCCAATAATAATTTAACGTTCCACATTGAAGGAAGTGACTCTCCAATAATAATTTAATCTGTCACGCTGAAGGAAGTGACGCTCCAATAATAATGTGTCGCTTTGAAGGAAGCGACACTCCAATATAATACCCTAATGATAAAGAACAAATCTCAAAAATAGGGAGTTAGGTTATAACATAGTAATTTGATTAGATTCTAGTAGTTTGTGAAGCCGATAACATCTCCGGTTGTCATTAAAACTTCGTCGTCCCTGCGCACATAAAAAAATTGTTAGTTAAGAATAGAAAGATTGATATATGTAATGATTTTTAAACGCGTTATGACGATCTGGTAGCCATAGAGAACGTGAGATTCTGGAAGAACGCTTTGAGAACTTATAACGTTGAAACAAAGCACTAATGGACGATTAGGGATGTTACATAAGGTGCATCCCTACTTTAAGCCTGGAATCTCTTATAAAGAGAAGATTGGTTTGATAAAAGATATCTTTGAGACTTGAAGTTGAAGGAAGATTTTGAGAACTTTGAACTATTTCAAAAAGTACCCCTCTTTCTTGTCCAAGGTTACTTAACTAAAATAATTTGCAAAAAATGAAGAATGACTGATTCGAAAACATGCCCCAGTTTCCTCTGAGGTCTGTAGTTTAAAACAGTTAGAAGACAGAATCCTTATATAGGATTGCCTACGTATCTAGATGGAACAAGAAATCAGCTCTGACGTAGTTCAAACCTGAAACCTAAAAGAATTCTAGGAGTAAAAAAATGAAATTTGCCTTAAAATGGGCAAAAGATTTGAAATAACGAAAGACAACTTTCGTCAACGCAAAATAGAGAATAAGATTCAGCTTGTTGGACTGGATCCTTGGTGTCGGGAATCCTTCATGATAGAATTTGAATAAGGTTGGCTCCTGCCATTTTTCTGGTGAATATTAGATTTGATCATTCAAAACTTCAAAAGATCTTATGAAATTTTGCCTTTAATTCTGATAATGATACATGCAAAACTCAGTCGTGAGTTAGTAACAAAATAAAATTTTCAAAGTAAATCATATAACAAAAGATAAATTAAGGATGAAGTTGTTCAGCTTATATTAGCCTGGATAACGTCTTAAGGCCTTCGCCATTGTGCCAACCTATTCCAACTGTAGAATTGAGAATGTGTAAGTCACATTAAATTCAAAGGAAACAAATTTAGAAGATGAATAAGGGTACAAATCATCTGAGCTATGACGAGGCCAATGTGATTCTAATGATGCCTTGTAACTTTCTAGTTCCTGCATCCAAAAAAAATTCTTAGTTTTGAGAGACTAATTCATGTTGGCTTTGCCTTGCCATCCTGATGCTCCTTTACCTTCTGGATTACAAGCTTGTCAGGTCTTGAAATGTCGCTTGATGGAATTTTTGAGGACCTCCTCACAAATTCTGCCCCGATTTAAAACATAATATAACTTTTGAACTTTCTGTAGTTTTTTGTTGAATTTTTTAACATGATCTCAAAAATTCTGCCCCAGTTGTAATTCTGATGTGATCCTTGATTCTGTTTTGTTTAAAAAATTCCTCTTCTAACAAATTTTGAGATCCTCTAAAAATTTTACCCCAGTTTTCATTATAAAGGAAAATGAAAAAACTTACGGGGAATATGACCAAGTCGGTGTGGCGCCTACGTATCCCGCTGAGCAGAAATCAGGTCGAACGTAGTTCCAATCTCAAGAATTAACGGGAATAGAAAAATTTAAGGAAACGACTGAGGCCAACATAGGCCGCCTGCAGATCTCATTCTTGAGAATTCAGGTCGAACGTATTCAAGTACAAGGAAACATTAAAAAGGGATAAAGGGGTGACTGAAGCCGACATGGTCCGCCTACGTATCTCATTCATGAGAATTCAGGTCAGATATAGTTCATTACATATGACTACTCTTTGTGCTTGGGTAGTGGATTGATGTTCACATTCGGTGGACCTTGAGCAATTTTGACCACCTCGTTATCAATTAGATCTTGAATTTTGTGTTTGAGAGTGATACATTACTTGCTATCATACCTAACAATTCTTCAATGATAAGCAGAATACTTATTTGGGTCATATCAATCGGCTTAATTATTCACAGTCTTGGCTTCCATTGGATTCAGTGTTCCCACATCTTTCAATCTCTCAAAAAGTTGAGTATGTCTCTCACTCAATGGAGTGAAAACTCGGGGAGGCTTTTTTTCAAAATTGGGACGAGGTGCATTGTTTCGAGGATTTTGGATTGGTCGTGGAGAATGAAATATTTCGTGATTATTGCAAACATAGTATTGTGAATCAGGATATCCTGGAAGTGGTTAACTGTTATATGAGGTAGTTCCTCGAGTCGTTAACATCATAACTTCTTTCGCCTTTTTCTTTCCAAAGGAACCAGTTTGATGGGCCCTATTACCAATCTGAGATGAGGTGTAACTTGCTATTATGCCAGTCTTGAGACTGTCTTCAATCATTTCTCCAGCCTTGATAACTTCAGCAAATGTCTTTGCACCCATTGTCACCATTCCCTCATAGTATTCTGAGTCTTGAGCTTGAATGAATTAGGCGATCATTCTTTATTCCTCCATATGTGGGTGCACCGTAGAAGCTTCTTCCCTCTAATGAATGGCATATTCTCGAAAGCATTCAGTCGACTTTAATTTTAGCTTGGTAATAGAGATCCTATGGAGCGATCTCAAAATGAAACTTGTAGTGATCCACAAAAGCATTCGCTAGATCATCCCAAGAACGCCATTTAGTCACATCTTGCTTTGAGTACCACTCCAAGGCTTTCCCACTCAGACTTTGATCGAATAGCTTGATTCTTATCCCTTCGTTGTTTCCAACACCAATTAATTTTTCACAGTAAATTTTCAAATGGAAGAAAGAATTTCCTGATCCACTGAAAATTTCAAACTTTGGAATCTTGTAACCAGGTGGAAGCTCAACTTCAGGGAATGTGCACCACTCTTCATATCTCACACTCTTGCTACTATCGAACCCACAAAGACCTCTCATAGCTTCTTCTAAGCTTTTCATCTTCATACTCATCATTTTAACATCAATTGATTTTGTATCATTTTCAATTTCAACATAGTGATTAACATCTTGGCAGTGAAACTCTTGAGCCTTAGTAACAAGTGGAGCAGTGACAGAAGTGTAAACTAGCGGAACATGATGTGTTACCATTGGAGCTTTTGGAGGTGCAAATGTGTACACAAGAGGAGTATCCGTAGTTGAATGAGTGAGCAAAGCACTTTGAGTTTTCTAAAAGGTGGTAAAATGATCTCCTTGATTGAGCTCATTTGAAGTCGGAAACGAAGGTGGCATGTGCCCTTTTTGGTAAACATCAGGTGGAACGTTCTAAAAAGCAAATTGGTATTGAGTTACCAGGAGATTCAGTTCACCAATTTGTCGCTCTAGACGAGCAATGACTTCTAAGGGTCCTATGATTTTATATTGTGATAGTCAAGCGGCTATCGCATACACAAAGGATCCTAATTATCACAGCAAGAACAAACACATCGACATCAAGTATAACTTTGTGAGAGACGTAATAGCAAGTGGAGAAATAACTTATACATTCTTACACGCGAAATTATAGTTAATCCTTTTATGAAGGACATCTCTAGAGAGTTGTTTAAAAACATGTTAAGGCTCTAGGTTAACGTAGAGTATGATGATATTTCATTATTGTAAAATGACTTGATTGTTATAATATTCTCTTCTATATAAAACTATTGAATTTATGTTCAAATGTAGTATGCATGTGATCTTTTATAAGAAATAAAGTGTTTCGAACAAGTCGCGAGATTGGCTCTCTCACACGAGCAATCACCAGTTACGTCGAGAAACGTGAAGAGATAAGTTTCACCACTATATTATGACTTGTTTTATGAGCCATACAAATGTTTCTCTATGAAAATGAGATTAACGATTACTGAAAAAGAGAAACTAGGTTAAACATCTTGAGGTTTTTAGATCGAGGTATGTACTTTGTTGGATAATCAAAAGGATGAGACACATACACCAGTATAAGATGAAAACATCGTAACACGTGTTTCATACCACGTGTGTCAAGCGATCAATGGGTCAATGAAAGAATATTCCCTGCTTCTTCATTGTGTGAGACCCAGAAAAGTTAAATTGATTTTTCAATGAAATACCCTTTGACCTTTCGTTGTTTCTTAAACTTTCAATCGATGTTGCTACTTTAACATGTTACTAATATCCATGAATGATTCGGCAATGCAGTGCATGTCTAGGGAAGCATGTTACTAGGAGCAGATAGATTCTAGTAGAAAGGAAAGACAAATAAATGAATAATAAACTTATATACACAAGCCGGCTATTGCACTAACCATATTGGTATTGAGTGTGATTGTATGTATTAAGTTAAATATGAACTCGAGTTAATATCCTTGAGAGGATGAGGGATCAATTAAGT
>JAJOOH010004882.1:0-15993 GCA_029582605.1 Solanum gracilifrons
TTTGCCAAATTCCCCACCCCCCCCCCCCCCCCCTCTACCACAAATTTTACTAGGAAAATCCATGGCCAAATGGATCCTAAAATTCAAGTATGTGAAGTGATCGAGAGATTCAATTCACGCAAACAAAAATAATTAGCTATCATTATCATCAATAGAACAAGTTATCTCTCATAGATCGATAGCCACTAATAATCATCGGAGGTTTAACAATAATCTCGCGGATCAAGAAAAATATAAGCATGATTATCCTTGCTTAAACATTTAACCGATAATCTCACTTACAGAACAAAAAGAAAAATCACATGCTTTTGAAAGATTTTGTTTTGTATAATTTATTACAAATGTTATTTAATTATATAATGACTCTTTCATCGATACGTGAAAAATAACACGATATATCTATAAACAAAATATAGTTTTTTCTCCCACTGAAATTCTAGGTATATTATAGACAAAAGAGATCATTTCCTCGTGGTGATGGTGGGGGTGGGGGGATTAACAATAACAATAACATATTTAGTGAAATCACACAAAGTAAGGTCTGAGGAGGGTAGAATGTATGCATATCTTACAACTACCCCGTGAAGATAGTGAAGTTGTTTCGAAAGATTTTCGGCTCAAATAGAGCATAAATTAGAGGTGCAAAAAGCAAGGGACTATTGACATTGTGAAATGTTTGCTCAATCGTGGTTGTTCAATTCACCCAAACTTATTTCATTTCTCAAGTCGAATAAAATAACACTAAATTAGTGATATAAATTTATCACGAATAAATTATTATATTCCACCTTTTCTCACGAACCAAACACCTAGCTTAGCTAGTTTGTTTTAAATTTTAGAATTAAAAACAAAGACATATACTATATTATAACATTATATGACTATTAAGTGAATCTTGACAACATATCAAATTGTATAAAATCTAATCATATTTAATTTTCACTTTCCAGCCATTAATTTATTTTATCTACTGCATGAATAATTAGACAACATAAAGAATCAATAACGTTACAGTGTTTCCACAACTATTCAAGAAGATTGTGTTGTTATTTTACTAAAGTCCTTGATTACGACTCTTCAATTTTCTTCCCTTTTTCCTAACTAAAATTGAGTGACACGTTTGTCCACTTTTGAATTTGCAGAATCCTTATGGTATGTGGAGTAACTAATTTGCAAAATTTGTTTTCTTGGTGACAAAATAAAAAAAAACTAATAAAATGAAGCAAGTTACAAGCAATAACCAAATTTTATGTGATTTGTTTTTCACTTTTCAAATCTTTTCTTCTTCACAAAGGATCCGTTTGGTCATAAAAATTATTTAATTTTTATCTGAATAATTTTCACTTAATTATTTGAAAATTCAGTATTTGGCGACCTGAAAATTTTCAAATTCAACTTGAAGTTGTATTTCAAAATCAAGTTGAAGTTTGTATTTCAAATCCAACATTAAGTAGTTTTTCAAATTTGGATAACAACTTATTATAATATGATTTTCAACTATCTTTTCATGTTTGAAGTTCTATTTAATTGCATCAATTTAAGCATAAACATTATTTCAAATATTCTTTGCAAAAAGTATAATCAACTTCAACTCCAACTCCATAAATTTTTAAAAAATGTAAAATATTTAAAATCTATGATAAAAAACATGTACTTAGAACTACATTTTCTATTCAGGTATGCAGAGCGGCGCTAGATAGTGCACCAGAAAATTTCATAGTATATAAATTTAACATCCATTAAATTCGTTATATATGTATATATTAAGTCGCCTTAATAAATTTATTGATTCGTCAAGAATCCTACCTCTTAATGTTAAAAAAAAAAAAAAATTGTCAATAAGCATTAAAAAGTTGGAAAAGCATAATTCCAAGTGATTGAATTGCATTGGTTGGGGAAAAAACATCCAATGCTTTTGACTCTCTACTTTAGTCTTCACAATACTTTTGTAAAGTCCCAACTTAGAAGGAATATCTCATGATGAGGCACACATTTTGAAACAACAAATATTTTTTGGTTCCAATAATAATGAGGCATAATATAAATATTTCAAGTACGGAAAAGGGTTAAAATTGTCCCTGAACTATGTGAAATAGACCACTTATACCCTTTATTACATTTTGGGATAAAAAATGCCTCTACTGTTATCCTAAGAGATCATAAATACCCTCAAGAGTTAACACCCCAAATTTTTATTGACATGACAAGCCACGTGGGACTAATCCTTCCACCTAGCGTTGCCAACTAGGATTCACTACAAAAAAACTAGACTTTTAGCGGCAACAACAGTCGCCACAAAAGCCCTGAAATCTGTCACTAAAAGTTTTTAACATTAAATTCTAATTTTGTGTTTTTTTCTTCATTGTTTTTAAAAAATAAAAAATGATATCGATTAAGTAGGAGTTTGAAGACATTGTATGTTTTATTTTTATGTCATATGTAAATGTATAAAATGTACAATGATGCATTATATAGTAGGAGATTTGAATCGAGAAGTAATTTTGATGATATTTCGTAATAATATTGCATGTTTTTATTATTGATATTGCAAGTTATTTATTTTAGAAAATTAGGTTGCAATCAAAAATTAATTATCATATTTTTTTGTTGAAAAAATAGGTTTTACTAGCGAATGGTTGTTGGAGCCTTAGTCGCCACTAAAAATCACTCATAACCTTTAGTGGCGATATTTTGGGAATTTGTGGCGACTTTGTCTCCTCTAAAGGTCAAGTTTTTTTGTAGGGAACCTTAGTTGGCAATGCTTAGGTGGAGGTATTAGTCCTATGTGGCTTGCCACATCACTAAAAATTTGGGATGTTAACTCTTGAGGGTATTTATGGTCTCTTGGGATAACGGCGGGGGTATTTTTGATCCCAAAATGTAATTAATGGTATAAGTGGTCTATTTCGCATAGTTCAGGGGCAATTTTGACCATTTTCCGTTTCAAGTATATTAAATCATCTCCTTTTTTAACCTTTATTGAGAAAATATGTTTGGTTAAAGGAATACCAAAGGCAAGTGAAAAACAACGACGATTATTTATTCAATGTAATTTATAAGTGCAATTTGAAAGAATAGTGTTTATTAGTTTTACTTTTACTTTGTGAAGATAACTGAAAAATTATTTTCGACAAATTCTCGACTTAAAATTTGAATTTTTGAATGGAATATATTTTGACAGTTAGTATAGTTAGCAAACAAGTCAAACAAAAACATTCTAACATGTGACTACTGAACTAGAGTCTTCTATAAAATAAAGGTACACCTAATTGTTTTTCTTTTTAATTATTTTAATATAAAATGAAAGGTGCTTTTTTAGTCTTATCGTTGTTAAAAGTAGAAGTCGGTATAAATCAAAATTCTGTAAAGGATTTCACTAATATGTACCGATAGTTAAAACTTATAACAAGTTATTCTTATAATTTATAAGTTAACATATAAGTCTCTTGGAAACAGCCTCTCTACCTCCACGAGGTAGTGATAAGGTCTACGTACTATTTACCCTCCCCAGACCCCACCTAGTGGGATTTCACTGGGTTGTTGTTGTTGTTATAAGTTAACATATAAAAAATGCTTATATTTAAAATCTATCAATTTTAAATTTTGAATTGTTTCTTTCGAATTTTGTACATTTTCATTGGTCATTGTGCAGAGTGGCAGATCTAGGATTTTAAGGTTGGAATTGTTTCTTTCGAATTTTGTACATTTTCATTGGTCATTGTGCAGAGTGGCAGATCTAGGATTTTAAGGTTGTGGGTGCTCGAGTAAAAAATATAAAAAACATGTTAAAAGTTAGATTCGAACTCGGATTCAACAACACCAAAAAAGCCTTAAGCACCCATCTAAGAGCCAATGAACCAGTCAAATCATTTGTTCATTGGGTGCTATATGTTAATTTTATACAAATTCCTCTTAATTTCTACACACACATATATATATATATTTCGAGATGAGGTTAATGGGTCAAGCACCCAAGAACAGTATGTTGTGGGTCCGGCCCTGACTGTGCACATATATATGTAAAGTGGTACAATAAGGGGAAAATTCTCTAATATCGATAAATTTTATTGCTATAAATAATTAAATATCATTATTTTGTTTATTTTAATTTATAATTTTTTTAAAAAATTCAAAACAAAAAGCATATTAGTCAAAGTGGGGCTTTTTCAGCTGACTAATATGGAAAAGCTTGACCACCGAAAGAAGTTTCTGAGTAAATATGACAAGAAGCTCATCACTTCAAAAGACAAAAAAATAAAATAAAATCTTTGATGAGTTTAATATAAGGTTATTTCAAAATTATAATTAGAATGAGTAATTTCATCTTTTATATGAAATAAATATTCAGACTTTATATAATATGATACATAATTTTAGAATTTTTGTATAAATTTTATCTCGATTTTAGCTAATATTCTTAATCAAACGCCGGTCAAATTCAATTTCAAAATTTTATATTGGGATAATCCTCGTTATCAAAGGATAATTTGCAAATGGTGCTAAAATAACCATATATTTGCATCAGAATCTTGAGGGGTTGATAGAATTAATATTTTATTGATCAAGATTTGCCTTGATATTAAGTTATGGTAATTATAAGGACTTTGATAGTAAATTTTGATGAATTATCAAGATTTTAATCATAAATATTGCGATAATATCACTTCCCTCCGTTTTAAAGATAATGACCTCTTTTCTTTTTTAGTCTGTTTCAAAAAGAATGATTTTTTTTTTTTTTGGTAACATTTTAATTTCAGTTTTCCACGTGGCATGTTTAAGGCCATAAGATTAAATGACAATTTTATACTTTTGACATAATTTTAATTTAGGACCACAAGATTCAAAAGTCTTCTTTATTTTTTTAAATTTTCTAGGTCATTCTTTGTGAAACGGAGGGAATAAGATTTTGGCCACAAATTCTGACGAAAATGATGAAGAAGTAGTATAGTATATACTCCCTCCGTCCACAATTGTTTGTCAGGGTAAGGTCATGCACACCTCTCAAGGAAAATTTAATACAAGGTGTAATTTGGCTAATATAACCCTACTATATTAAAAATACTAAAAGTCCACATAACTTTTCAATTGAACTACACTATCATTAAGGGCAGAATTGGAAAAAAATGACTAATTATTTTTTGATTGTTTAAATTGACAATTAATCTTGGACATCTATTTTTAGTATACCTGCCAAACAATTGTGGACGGAGGGAGTAGTAGTTTCCTACTTTAGTGATATTAGTATGTTTCTCTTTATGAAGCTATGTTATGTTTGAAGCTCATGAGATTGTCTAGTGTCCACTCAGCATCTCTATTTGACCCTATCCACTTCTTTCCTTTACCCTAATTGGCTCTTTATACAAAGTCCACCTTCTTTTTCATGGTACTTTGTGCAACCCCCACACCCATCCCACCTCATTAGCGGAGCCACATATACTTGAAAGGTGTTGGTGGATATTTTTTCGTTGAAATTACACTGTTTAATTAAATAGTAATATTTTTTTTATGTATATATACTACGTATTGATAGTTTTTAATTTTTACACAATTTTAATTTTGACTCCGCGATTTTCTAGGCCCATTTCCTTTTTTTTTTATTCATCATGATGAATATGGTAAGTTGGCAATTCACATCCCATTTAATTTGGACCAATTAAAGCATGCATAAAGTTGAAAGCTAAGCTACTAATCATCTCCAACCACTTGTGAGAGCCATATTTAGATATTAAATCAGTAGGTGCATGCATATTACTTTTTTACTTTAATTTAGGTAAGGGTGTTTTAGTGGAGATAAGATTTAAAAGAAAAATAAGAATTTTTTTGAAACTTATGATCTTAAATTTTATAATTCAAAATTATTTTCTAATATAAATAGCTGTTTTTTTATAATTTAAAATAAAATAAAATAATGTCATATAAATGAAATAGAAGGGGTGTTATCTATATGCTTATTCTCTCGTAACAATGGACGTGTATAAAGTAAGATTATGATATAATTATTTTTTATATGTTCGAGTTATTTAAATGATATCTACCATAGACCTTCTTATAGTATGCGAGATTTGTAATTTTGAAAGTAAAATCTGCAACATATAAAAGGGGACTAATTACAAGACGGAAAATCAAACCATCATCAACAAGACAAAAATTTATGTAGTCGATCAATTAAGCTACTTAGATTCTCCGTGTATATAATGTAAACTCATAGTTATTTACTTTATTAGTATGTTATATAAGTTAGTCAAAGACAATGTGTACAACCTTCATAATAAAGTTCATTCATCAATCTCTATCGAAGACAAATAATTTAATGCTCCATGTTCCAAAGTTCTTGTTATATATTTGACCTACAAACTTTGTGAATATATACAAGTAAAATAAAATCATGAAAGTGACAAATGATGTTACTTAGTCTTTTAGTATATAGTTATTTTCAGAAGAAACATTGAAGCCGTGATTTATGTAAACCATAAAGCCTAAAAATGTGTGTGATGAAAATTAAATTGGTCTTGTTAAAAAAACAAATCACCCAAATGTCAAATCCATCTTTATATTTTGTCTGTCGGTAACAACTTAACTAAACCAAGTAACAGTCCATTTCTTGACCAAAAAACACATTTGAACAAAAAACCAAATCAAGTTAGTCAAGACAAGAAAGTGACTACACGAGAATAACAACGTATCGAGCGTAATTTGATAAGTCGACGATGCCTAGAGAGGGTTAATGTCGACAATTTTATTCCTACGTACGTACGTATCTTGTGAAGGTAGCTAAAGAGATTATTTTTTTCCAATGGATACATATCAGAAGAAGTAGCATAATGAAAATAAAAGAGAGAAAAAAAAGATATTAAAGTGAGTTTTGTAAGAAAAAGGATTTTAGTCATAAATGTTAATTTCTAATAGCTAGTGTAAATTTTTTACATTTTTGATTTGTCATAGTAGGTTATCGATCCTATTTTCTAGATTATCGATATATTATGGGCAACAATCTGATAGTACTCTTCCACTTCTTTAGGTACTAATTTAATTAGTGTTATATCTATCGAGCCATTTACTTTATCATAAAATCTTTATGTTTGATCGAGTAAATTCTCTTGATGCTAATGAGACCATAGGTTGGGCATTGGTTAGCTCGAATTACGATACTCATCTTGTTGGGTTAAACATTTTTTTTTATTACTGAATATAGCGTAAATATTAAATTATTGACCCTACTTGTTCGATATTAGAGAACATACTTAAGTTAAAGGTCTAAAACCAAACTTTGAGAATCTTCCATTTTTATCCTACGTGAAATTAAAGACCATCATTAATTAGTTGTCTATTCTATTTTAGAAATGATTAATGTCACAACTTAAAAGACTTTGTTAAAAATGATTCAAACACTTGAAAAGCCAAAGACTCTATAACAAATTTACATAATAATTATTAGGTAATGAATCACTCTAAATTATAGGCTTTTTTTTCTTTAATTAGAATCTTCTAGGGTCAAATCTGAATACTTTTTTTTTTACTTAAATAGTTTTCTCCAGAAGTTATGGGGACAAGTTAATTTATAGTCCAGTCAACTTTTCTCTTCACCGCTAATAGGATTCAAATTTTTTACTAATCTTAATTATGAAATTGGATAAAGCATAAATATCAACAATCTAATCAGTAAATTCAATGATTATATAAGTAAGAGAATAGTATCGGAGTTAGAATTTTTACTCAGAGGTTCTAAATACGAAGAAGTAAATATACAATTTAGTCAAAGGGAGGTCAACACCTACTTTATATACATAAAAAATAATTGATAACTTATAGAAATTCACTAGTTTAGCGCCTAATAACCTCCCTTTTCTTTACTTTTCATTATTACAAAACTTCTTAGATTTTTGGATTTAGATATATACCTTTGGCACGTCCAGATACATATTTCTTGGATACATGAGGTCAAAATTAAGTGTAATTTTTTTTTTTCTCTCTCTCTCTCTCTATATATATATATTGTATCCAAGTAGATTCACATGTATCTGAGTATCTTGCTCGCCTCTCTCTTATCTCGTTCGCTACTCTCCTTTCTGTCGCATCTCTCCTTGTATCTAGTTTGATTCACATGTATCTGAGATTCATAAATTATCTCACTCGCCTCGCTCTTTCTCTCACTCACCTTTCTCCCTATTTAAGTGTATCTAATAGCAAAAATACATGTAATTGGTGTATTTAATATGAAATTATTAATTAGTGAGACAATATGTAATTATTTCAAATTATAGGAAAAACTAATAAATATGATAGAGATATTTGTGAAATTATGTGTTTTTTTCAAAATAATTTATACCAAGTATAAAATACTTTATAAATTTTCATCGAAGGAGGTTTGAATGAACCTCTAAGCCTGTATTGGGTCCTCCCCTAAAGAGAAATGTATTATTAAAGTTAATAACAAGACAGAATTAAGTGTTTTGTATGTATGTATACACTTCTAATTTCTTCGAGACAAAGGAAGAAAAAGGTACTACTATTTTGACACTTCACCGATTTTCTTGAAAAACATGTTGATCTCTTACTTCAACACAGAGTTTTCCCTGTCTAGTCCATATTCTACTCCTAATAATTATTATTTTGGTGATGGTTAGATAACACCAACATTCTGCTTATATGAGGCTTGGATAATGGACTCGTAGTCATAGTCTATCATGATGCTTGTTTGATAGAATCTCACGTATGAATGAGATGGAGAAAAATTAAAGATTAAATAAGGGCAACTTATGAATTCTATGTTCGAGGTACCTTTTAGATTAAAGTTTAAAAGAATAAAATTGTGAGATCACGAATCTAATTAGACAATACCTAGATATTTGGACTTGAGTCATTACACACTTCTGGCCATCCAAAATATACTTCCTCCATTAATGTTGAATTTGACACACCTATTGACTCACTCCTAGTTATTAAGTTATCGAACGGTTGGGAAATGAATATTTATAATACTTAATAATAAGGATAAAATAGGTATAAAATGGTAAATTATCTCTTGATTTCCAACGGAACAAATAAATTATGAATATATATTTCTAATATAATGAACACGGAAGTAACATATTTGAGACGTGTAGTTATTAAGGAAATATAAGAAGTATATGAACTACTCCTTAGGATTGTCATGGCCTAGCTCCCAATTAAGTTAATTGAGCATATGTTATAGCTAGTAGCACATGCTCATTGTTCATTGTAAAAAAATATGTGTTTTAATCCTCGTATTTCAAATCTTTTCATATGAATTGCGATAAAAAAAACTCTTTTTTTTTGGACAAACTTATTTACACCCAATGTTTACATCAAACCAATATGTACATGATATATTTTTTTCTTGACAAAATCTTATTTAGACCCGATGTTTACATCAAGTTAAATAGATACATGATATATGTGTTCGGACATAGGCCTGCAACGCTTAATATGCATCATCAACTTATTAATACACTTAATTAAAGTAAATCTACACGATTCGATGTAAATACCAGATGTCAAATAAACATTTACCCTTCTTTTTCCATTGCATATTTATCAAGTACGCATATGAAGTATAAGAAATCACATACAAGTGTACTAAAACTTAATGATACCAAATTTTACACCATATTTTCTGTTAAGTGGTGCTAGATTTGTCCTAATATCTTGATAACATAGTTGGGTTTACTGTCAACTGGGTTAAAATTAGATTTGGGCCGAACGAAGGCCCATTCTAATTGAACTAGCATTCTTACTATGGATTATATATGGAAAAGTTACAGAAAACTCACCTTTTAGTTTACTTATTACCATTATCCCCTATAAGTTTTACAAATTTCCAAAATTCCTCATTTTCGCGCATCAGATTAGTGTATCTCGCGCATCATATTAATGTATCAGCGCGCTTATATTATTGTATCTCGCGCATCAGATTAGTGTATCATGTATAAAATGTACATTACATTAGTGTATCATATATAAAATGTAATGTATCTTACTTAACGATTAATATATCTCGCGCATCAGATTAATGTATCAGCGCTTATATTATTGTATCCGTTTGAGGGATTTCTGTACTTATAAACTTTTAAGGGATAGATTGTAATTTTGCCTTAAAAGTATGTGATTTCTGTAATTTGCCAATTATTTTTTTCTATTTTCTTCACTTTCATGTGTTTAAAAAAGGGATGTATTCATGTATTTTTCATGTGATAAAGATTATCACATAACCACCTGCTTAGGACTACAAACAACTTAAGTACGTGTTGAATAAAAATGCGAAATTTATAAGGTGATTTAGTAGTAATGTATATTTTTCATCTAAATAGTGTGTGATGCATCGAAAGCATAAAAATATTGTAAGCACAAAAACACATGTATTCTATCTTTTGTCCTTACAAAAATAACTCATGAACCATAGTCTTTCATTGTTAATTCTCAACGAATTGATTTGATAATTCAATATCATTCATTAAATTTACAAGTTAAAGATTTATCTTCTTCATGGGATTAAATCGCAAATTGCTGCGAAGTAGAAAATCAATGAGATTATATTTTGGCTGATAATGCTTTTAGGAGCGTCCACCCCAAACAGGTTTTGTAGTGTGCAATTCGAATTTAGTCGTAGCTCCAACGCCAACGGAAAACCATAAAAGAAAAGAATTTTGTGAAGATTTTGCAATAAAGGAAACTTATAACACCAAATGTATAAAAAACAAAAGTTAGGGGGTACTAAATCAACCTTTTTAGGTCTCCACCATGGCTAATCCTAAAACCCTCAATCCATAAACCCTAGAATTACTTCCATTCCACCTGCTCCTTCCTTGTTACTCAAAAGTTTATCAAATTTTCCCTGCAAGATCTCAACTTTATTCAATTTCCAATGGAATCGAAACTTGAATCAGCCAAGAAAGAGGTAAGCTCTTCGGCCGAATACAGTAGCATTTTTTTTTTTTGAATTGGTTATACAGTTTCCTTGAGCCGAAGGTCTATCGGAAACAGTCTCTCTACCTCCAAGGCAGGGGAAAGGTCTGTGTATACTCTACGAGTGGGCATGTTGTTGTTTGGTAATAAAGTGTCAATTTTTTTTTCTTTTAGTTATATGGTAGATTGGTAATATAGTACATTTTCATCTCTTTCGAGCCGAGAGTCTATCGAAATTTCACTGTATATGTTGTTGTTGTTGGATGGTAGATTGTCAAGAAGCCAAAATCGTTTTAAATGGTTTGTTTACTTATATGAAAGGAGCAGTAATCTGTAGAATTGACAATTATTATAGGCCTTATGCCATCTATATTTTGGAGCTGGTTTTGCGTTTAGTTTTTCTAAAATTAGATAGTAATTAGGGCTTTCTAAGTGTGCAAATATGTGTGTGTAATAGATTGGATTGTAACACTTTGGTTCAGAAGAAATGATGTTGTGCCTTTTTATTTTGAATGTTATAAAAGGTTCTTGCTGAAATTGTAAAGTTGGCTCAAAAGCGGGAGATGAAGGGAAGTAAAGGAGGGTGGAAAGATTTTTTGAGATCCTACGACAAGAAGCTTGGGGTTAGCTTGAGTGACCCATCCAAGAGGTCCATTGATGTGCTGCTGGCATTTTTAAAGACGTTTAGCGAAGATGACTTAAAGGTGGTTATAGATGGACTTCTAGATTTCGTTTGTTTAATTAGCGTAAAAACATTCTGTTAATGTGAATACTAAAATGTTCCTTTCTTGTGCAGTTTTTTGATAAGGTGTTTGAATGTCATTCAAACCGAGACGCTGTTGAGAAGCTCCAGAAAAGTTCCCCGGACAGTGAATCCGCTGAACAGGTGAACAATATATTTTGGCTTTTGGGTGTTATTAATCATAACTGCAACATTAGGGCAGTTTTTCTTTTAGATAGTTGGGAAATCTACTTAAGTGGATCGAAGATAGTTAATTGACCTCCAGTTAACTGTTAGGTATAACTTTTTCTGTTAGTATTTAACTGGAGACTGTCGTTAACTTGTTAATAATATAGTTAATCTTACTTTCTCTTGAGTTTCAAAATTAATTTTCAAATAGAGATCTCCAACGGGTTGGTCTAGTAGTTGAGATGTGGGAGTAAGCAACAACCTACAGATTTCAGGTGTGAATACCAGCTACAACACCTTGGTGGGTGTAGCAACTTGCTCAGGGGGTTATAGTCAAGATGCGCAAACTAGCCCAAACATCATTGATATCCGTATAAAATATATAAAACAAATGAAAGTGATATTCAGATAAATTGTATGGCAAAAAAGTGGCGATCTTTCCTTATCAAAAAAGAAAGTTGCAATCTTTTCTTTTGGATCCCCAACTACTCATTTTCCATGAAGTGACTAGTTGGTATATTCTTATGAAGCTTTATAATCACTGCATCTAACCACTTTAGTACTTAATAAATTGACATTGTGGCAGTGCAGAGACTCGTTCGCTTAACTTTTGAGCACCCTCAATATCCGATAGACTACTCATTCCCATCACACGAGGAGGTTCGTTACTTCCTTTTGTTTTCTTTTCTTATTGTGTACTTAAGAAGTTCAATTTCTAGAAAAAGTCCTAAATGAAAAATGTTTTCTGTGACAGTTTATAGGAGGTATAGTGTCCCATGCTTCAGCTTATTTGTGTTGAAATAGAGCATATTGTTTTTGAGAAATTTTTTCATGATTTCCTTCTATACTTGCTCATGTTGATCCTCTGCAGGTAATGATAGGTGCATTTTAGTTTAGATTGTTTATTCAACTGGTGATAGTCGTTTCTTGAATTAATTCTGTGGCACTGGAATCTGTGCCTTGTATAATTGGCTGTTCTATTGTAAAACGAAACTTCTCTTACCCAACTAACATCCATGGGAACAGGACTGGTTAGTCACCAAAAGGAGTAAAAAATCTAATTTCATTCAATCAAAGGACATGGTTGCAATTGATTGTGAAATGGTCCTTTGCCAAGATGGTACTGAAGCTTTAGTCAGAATCTGTGCTGTGGACCGTAATTTAGAGGTATTTTTACGATTTATACCTTATGATATATAACAAATGGCAAAATGAGGCCTCTTTATCTATGATGTAGTACAACTCTGTTTGTAATGCCACCATAAGTTATTTTGAGGTACAACTCTCTTTTTAATGTCACCATAAGTTATTTTGAGGTTCTGAAATTACAGGTTAAACTCAATGAATTTGTGAATCCCAACAAACCAGTTGCAGATTACAGAACTGACATTACTGGCATAACTGCTGGAGATTTAGAAGGAGTTTCTTGTTCATTGGCTGATGTACAGGTATAAAGTTGTCCACTTTAGGTTGTCCAGTAGCCATTAACAATTTATTTGTCTGAACTTTTGAGTGTTATGATCCAGACATACCTGAAGAAGCTATTATCACATGGAACCATATTGGTTGGCCATAGTTTACACAATGATCTTCGTGGTAAGCTACATCTTCTATCATAAGTGTTGGTTATTTTAATTAACATTTAAATCTTTGGTGCATATCTTCTGGTAACTGGAAATAACATGATTGTATGATCATGTCTCTTTTTAGTACCCCAGGTTTTTATTTTATTTCTATTCCCTTTTCTCTCCCTGTTCTTTAGAGAATTACGACATGCTTTTTTCTCTGTTATGTCATTTTTAACAGCTTTGAAGATGGATCATGCAAGAGTGATTGACACATCATATGTATTCAAATATCAGGGTCAAACTTCTAATAGAAGACCTTCCTTAAGTAACTTGTGTAAGGTAAGGCATTTAAAAAAAAAAATAGGTACATCTTTCCATACTGCAATCTGTCCACTCTGTTGAATGGTTGTCCATACCAACCCTCCTTAAGATTCCAAATTTCCAATTCTATTTTGGAATTTCAAAGTGCAGGCATTTCTTCAAATGCTTGTATCTGAACACTCTAAAGAACTCTATTCTTTTATATGTTGGTAAAAACAAGCGTGCTGCATTTTATCAACAAATTCTTTTGTTTGTTTCTGTTGCTGTTATCCTTTTTCCAACTATCATTACTTTACAAGCGGAAGATTTTAAGTTTTTAACAAGTATTAAACTATTTATCACAAGCTCTGTTTGATCAATGCTATTGTTACTTACTATTGTTTCCAAATAGTCTGTGTTAGGGTTTGACCTTCGAAAGATAGGCTCTCCACATAATTGTCTAGATGATGCGATTACTGCAATGAAACTTGTTCTTGCCAAGCTTGAATGTGGAGGTGATAATATCATACCATTGGTTTGTGATGAGGTAATGTCTAGATCCTTTTATTTTAAATTTCAGTTCCTTGTTTCCTGATTGAGAAGATGGTCATCAGTCATCTACTCCTAAATTTAGGCTCAAGAGCCCGAGACGTCAAAGCTACTTGTCCACAGAATACCTGCAGCTGTTCATAGCCAAGAGTTGCACAAAGTTATTCCTGGAGACTTTACTGTGGAAGTTAAGGTTAGGAGAATCTTATGCTTTTTTCTCTCATCTCATATCAATGATGAATGATATCTTTATGTAGTCTGAACTAGTTTATAAAAGCATATGTCAACATTCAATCAGTGAAGAATCACATGCTGGTATGACATGGGTATTCATGCTTTGTGCTAATTCTTCAAAATACATCATTATTTGCAAGAAGCTACTCATGTACATGTCAAATGTTAACAGTTACCCACACGTGATACGTGCTTGTAAACAAGTCCATTGACATGAATCATTGCCAACATTATTAAAAAGCCATAGCAGCTACTTGATGCAAGTGAAAGGCAATATTGTTAATGGCTAAAACGTGACAACACTTATTCTGTCAGTTGAGACTGGAAATGCTAAGCGCAATGAAAGCGTGGGATTTAATGTAAAAAGAGGTAAATGGAGAAAAATGTGCATGTGCGCACACAATTAAATTATATGGATCAAATAATTATGAAAATTGCAATGAAATTGAATATTATGAAAAACTACATCAATCAATCCCAAAAAAACTAGTTCACAGATCTTGTTTTGAGGCTAAGATGTTCAAGCTTTAAGTTAGATCGATGACTTGTTTTCATATATAATGCTACTAGTGACAAAGAATTATACATTATAGTTCTCTTATAATTAGAATACTGCAGGAACCAACAATTTAAGAATTAAGAGTAACTATTGTTTTCTTTAGAAACAGCAACAGTAATCAAGATTTTTGCACGTGAATGATGCTTGAGTAACAATCTGTACGGTTCTTCATCACTTTCTAGTTCGAACTTTGCTTGATGATACTTAGTTTGTCCATCTATGATCTGCTGGCAGGCTAATAAAAAAGGGCAAGCAGACAAGTATTCTGCCTTTGTCAACTTCAAAAATCAGCATGAGGCAAATGAGGCATTCGATAAACTTGAAGGCAACCAAGAGAAGGTTGGTATACTTTCAGGATTTGTTTGTACAAAGGTGTTTTCATTGTCCTATCAGAGAAACCAAATTGTGCAAACGAAAGAGGCATATGTCCTAATTTAACTGACTTTGTCATAACTTTTGTCTTTGTTAGGATATTGGTGGACGGCCACAGAAGCTCGTTTCATTTCATCTTGATTCTGGTGTATCAGGGTCTTGTTATGTTCGTAAGATGGATGCCAATAATTATTCTAAAGATAAAGAGGTCACACCAAAGAAGAGGTCACTTGAGGATGAAGAGGCCGTTGTAGAGTCAAAGAAACCAAGGACAGAAGACCAATGTACAGAACTCAAGGAGTCTGCTGGTGCAGGTTGTAATCAGTGTGAAACTCATTTGATGGAGATTGAGAAACTAAAGAAAGATTTAAGCCACAGAGACGAAGAAATCTCCACCTTGAACAAAATCATCGTTAACCTTGTGAGGAAACAAGGATTTTAACTCTTCGATAGATTTATGGGCAACACCCCCTACTGGAAAACAGATACAAATACTCTATTTCGACACCAGAGACCTATAGGTCAAAAGACCAGCTATTGTTTAATAGCTTTTGGTTATGCTGTTTCGTTTAGGACTG